>NJDD01003391.1:120756-133830 GCA_002245505.1 Calephelis nemesis | reverse complement strand
TTCAAGGTATAGCGCCATCTGTTTATTGTTTTAAACTAATACGGTTCAGGACATTAGCGGGTAAAAGTTCCAAATTTAAATTTTTCTTATGGAGTAGAGTGGTAAATCTTTTGAATTTTAAAATGGGGGTACTCCCGCTACCTCAGATACCTACAATTTACCAAGCAAGCGAAGCCGCAGCATTCGCAGCACACCTGCGTTGGTGTTTAGTGGAAACAAAAAAAAATGAAGACCGCCTCTATGGTCTAGTGGTCCATGTGTTGGAATTGAATCAGGTCCCGGCTTCGAATCAAGGGTCGGGAAACAGAAACAAAATGTGTTTTTTTTTTCAATTTTCTGATAAAAAAAAATGCTAGGGAATGGATGTGCATCCGGTTGGCGGTAGGCTTGCCACCTATCACATTGTGGGACTTAGGGCTAACTCACCGGGACGCCATTGCGACGTGGCTAGCAACGTTGCCATGGCTAGGTCTAGCGTTCCTGCGTCGCCAAAGCGTCGCCATTCGGTCGCCAAGTGCGTTAGTCATTATACATCTCAATACGAACTAGTTGGCGACGTCGCTGGTCACGTCTCGGTGAGTTATAGCCCTTAGTGTATTTGGCTAGTCCTCGGTCCCTGGTTGTGTCTCTGCCTACCGCTTCGCTGATGTGGGCGTGAAGATACTTTACTTACTTTTAAAAAATCTGTGGAAAGGTAAAAGCTTAATAAGCGCTAGTAAATTTGAAGCTAGCTGCACTTTGACCTCCAACGAACACTGCAACCTTGAACACTCCGTTATCATAAAATGACAATTTGGTTTTTTCATTAAATCACGTCGTCACGTGTCATAACGGTGATAGGTGTGATGAAATTATAAATGACGTTCGAATTTCTTATTTGTTTTTTTTTTACTATCCCGGCACATTGGTCGAAGGTTTGTCGTCAACGACTGTCTCTAATTATTGACCATGACGCTACAAAAATACACACATTAATAATTAGGCGCAATAAAACTGCAAAACTTTTCCCCGTGTTGGTCCGGGCTCATTTGCAGAATAGAACATCTGCCTTCCTGCCAGGCAGCTCGTAAAAGGCAAGCATAGGCTTACCGTCACTAACACCGTGACATCTGACTAGGTGGTAGAGTCTCGCAGCGACTTGCACGGATTGGTACGACCGCCTTACCTATTCCTGCTGCCATAATGTCAGCGCTTGCCGTTGACGTGTTCCGGTTCGGTGGGTAAGGTAGCCGGTAAACTTACTTTTGCTCAAGACCTAATATCCCGGCCTCAGGTTTGCAACGCACCATTTCCACCTTTGGTGTCTCTAGGCGGCGTGAATTTCTTACCATCAGGAAATCCGTCTGCTTGTTTGCCTTCCAATATCATAAAAAAACCGACTCGCAATTATTTCATTGGTTAACACGCTGCGATTTGATTATTCTTTTTTCAAAAAATAGCACGTGTCAAGTGTCCGTTAACACGGCAATCGCGTTCGTCAGAATGAACGGTGTCGAGAACATTTAAATAGAATTAGTGGTCGCCCATTGGTCGAAATTCGACCATAACAAATTAATATCTTGTTGACAAGAACGCCATCTTCATTTCTAAAGACCAACAAATTAATATCTTGTTGACAAGAACACCATCTTCATTTCTAAAGACCTGCTGTCTCTTACCACCAGGAGAGCACTCGGTTTTTTTCACTCACAAAAAAAACCGAGCTTTGACACTTAAAATTAGAAAGGAAAAGAAGTTTATTTATTTTATTTATTAATCAGAGGCTAAGCGCTTAATCGCACCACGACAGAGAGGTCATTATACTAAAAATTGACATGTTTATTACATTCATGATTGTAATATCTAACAATTGTTATTATGAAGTCTAGAAATATCACTATTATTCACTTAACCGTTAATTGTTTAACAATAAATTAATAGAACTATTAATTATCTGTAACAAATAAATGCATTGATAAGGTTGAGATTAAAAAAAAAAGGTTAATTGAAGTTCAGTAAATACTAGTTAATAGCCCGGCTTTTTCATGTATTTAGCTCTCCCGCGAGAACCTGTAAGATATCGGGATAGTATCTACTCATATACATATAATCTTCACATATAAAAATACACCCTAACATCGCCCCGCTGAGGCGTGAGGAAAGATCTTTGTAATGTTCTAGCAATTGTCCGCTGCTTCGTCCACATACAAAAGTTTGTCTCCTTAAAATAAAGACATATATACCATTGCTATTATATATATGCCATTTAACCGCATCGTTGGTCGAGTGGCTAGCGTACACGCCTAACTACACTGACCAACCGCGAGGATCGGGTTCGATTCCCGACGGGGGCAGGCATTTGTGTGATGAACATTTAGATGTCTGCATTTCCGGGTCTGGGTGTTTATTAAATTTATTCTGGTATCTATTTAAGTATTTCTATGTAATAGTATCGTTGACTAACACCCATAACACAAGCATATAATTTGCTTACTTTGGGGTTAGATTAAATTTGTGTAAATTGTCCAGGAACATTTATTATTTTATTATTATTTATTGCGGACTTTTTTGTAAATCTATGAAAAGGAACAATCATTATATCATAAATTGCAAACATACAGACAGTGCGTCACTTTGTTTTATAATATCAGTAGTAATGAGCCCGATCTCTATAAACAAAGATTGCCGCTTTGCTCAATAAAATTTGTAATTAATTACCGATCAGTTGGCACACTGATTGAAATATTCCTTCAAGGTCCAGATAACTTGAAGTTAAAGATCTCGCGACCCACATTATGTTTGTTTACATGACTTAATAAGTCCTTTCCAAGCAACGACACCGAGACCAGGCCTCGTTTCCAAGGAGCTTTGTTATCTCTTTAAGAGGATTAACAAATTTTTAAACTACCATCGAAATGACAGATAACTCTTTATGTTGTAAATTTCCCTTGCAACAAAATTGGCAGTATAACATATACTAGTGATTGCCTGTTGGTCGAAATTCGACCATAACAAATTTTAATATCTTGTTGATAAGAACGCCATCTTCATTTCATTAGACCAACTACTATGTTTCCAAACTGTATGGTGCGCCATCTGTGAACTTTTATCGTTGTCATCAATACATTTGTTTGTGTGTGTCAAATGCATGGTAGTGTGGGTAATGTTTTATTTGTTGATTTAATGTACTTATAAGCATTATTATTGAAAAACATTAGCGTTCTGCACTTCTCCTACACATAAACTATAAGCACAGTATTAAGAATTCTACCTACCAGTAGTGCAACTCCTTTGTTATTGAATTTATGCCGACATTTCAAATACCTACTCACGGCAAGTCAGTCAAGGGTCAAGGTTGTCAAATAATAACAACTTAAAAGTATCTTCAAGCCCATATCCCCGAAGAGGTAGGCAGAGGCACAACCAGGTCACCCACGACTAGCCTAGGATACCAAGTCCCGTAATGTGATAGGTGGCAAGCCTATCGCCAACCGGGCACGTTTCCAATCTCGATCAACCTTTTTTTTATTAGAAAATTGGAAAAATCCAATTTTCTTTTTGTGGGCCGACCCGGGATTCGAACCCGAGACCTCATGCAGTCTAGTCCAACACCCGGACCGCTCGACCACAGAGGCGATTACCAACAACAACTTAAATATTTTATATAAATAAAAAAAAAGTATATACATAATGGATATTTAGTATTAAAATCAACATCTTAAATATATGGATTAATGCTAATGAACAGCAATAAATAACAAGAAAATAATTATAAATGTAACAACTGTCACATTGATTTGGCATTACTTACTATTAAAAAAATGACAGATAGGTATAATCAATTCAAACAAAAATCATTCATAATGTCACCGTATGGGGATGTATTTATGAATCCATTATAAAGCTTTTTTGCTTGGTCCGCACATAGGAGTGAAATATTTTTCACCATGCTAACAAGGTCACCATGCTATTCATAAAATATTTGGATTTGTAATACCCACTTTGACTTTATACTCTTATGTGCTTAACTTCATCATATGTGTAAAATATTTATAATTAAATCTAGAGTAATTGGTTTTTTTCATGTATGATTTTTTTTAAGTGAAATAAATAGATTTTATCTTTAAAGTTAAAAATATATAAATGGATCTCTCATTTTGTTAAAGCTTTTTATCTAACTGCATAAAAGAACTTTTTTAATGTTAGACGAATCGACAGTGAAAAAAATAATAAAATAAAAAAGTGTCGTTTCATCCACTGTGGATGAATATTTTGTGGACGAAACGTCAGCAAGCCGGATGGCTTATTTACAAATAAAAACGGAACATATCCTGTAAACCATTATAAATTTACAAGACAGCAAGTATAACATTATAATAAAATACATTATAATATATTTTTTAACAAATAACGAGTGCAAACCCTTCTAGATAGAGAGCGCAAACTGTATGGAGTTTGCGCTCGCTGACCCTGCCGCTCGCTTCCCCGCGTTCCCCCCAGCGTTGCTCTGTGCAAGTACATGAGTCGGCCGGCTGTTAGTATTAAGACTGTGCTATAAATGTGCTAAATTTTATGATCCTGATAGATGAGTCCAAATAAGAACCTGGCAGAGGTGAAATATAATTTAAAACAAAATGCATTAGGCAAAACTAGGTTGACTGGACGAATAGTCTGCGTGGTTCTTCACAAAATCTCTTAAAAACTTCTCTTTTATTTTATTTTTCTTATACAAATTTCTTGTCCATGCTTAACCCCATGTTGGTCTGGGCTCCTTTGCAGAATAGACCATCTGCCTTCCTTGCCCAGGCAGCTCGTAAAAGGCGAGCATAGGCTTATCATCACTAGCACCGTGACATTTGACTAGGTGGTAGAGTTTCGCAGCGACTCGCCCGGATTGGTACCACCGCCTTACCTATTCCTGCCGCCATAACGTCAGGACGTGTTCCGGTTCGGAGGGTAAGGTAGCCGGTCAACTAACTTTTGCTCGAGGCCTAACATTCCGACCTCAGGTTGGCAACGCACCATTGCCACTTTTGGTGTCTCTACGCGGCGTGAAATTCTTACCATCATGAAATCCGTCTGCTTGTTTGCCTTCCTATATCATAAAAAAGTAGTCTGTTAAACAGATTTTTAATTCGAATAGTTGCAGATCTATGGGAAGACTCTTCTAGGGGGAAAACTGCCCTTCCCTGCCCGTACCTAGCTACGCTCAATTTTACGTACCGCTCATTACAAACGAAAATCCGTTCGTTTTGTCTTACAATCCCACAGAAAAATCCAAAGTAAGTAAATAACTGCCCTTCCCTGCCCGTACCTAGCTACGCTCATTTGAGTACCGCTCATTACAAACGAAAATCCGTACGTTTATCTTACAATTCCACAGAAAAATCCAAAGTAAGTAAATATTATATCATCAAATTCTGTTGTATCACCAATTATCACATCACGTATTTCTTAGGTCGCGAGTGACGACAGGGATCAAGTATTTTGCCCTTAGTCGAACGAACACAAAAACATATTTTATCAATTACTATCTGCCGAAGTCGCGCCGTCCGTCTGTGTCACGTGAATTTTTAATCTTAACTTTTCAAATGATTAAATAATTATTCTGAATTATGAAATCCCCCGTGGGCTCCTTTGCAGAATAGACCATCTACCATTCTTGCCAGACAGCTCGTAAAAGGCGAGCATAGGCTTATCATCACTAGCACCGTGACATCTGACTAGGTGGTAGAGTTTCGCAGCGACTCGCCCGGATTGGTAGCACCGCTTTACCTATTCCTGCCGCCATAACGTCATGACGTGTTCCGGTTCGGAGGGTAAGGTAGCCGGTAAACTTACTTTTGCTCGAGGCCTAACATCCTGACCTCAGGTTGGCAACGCACCATTACCATCTTTGGTGTCTCTAGGCGGCGTGAATTTCTTACCATCATGAAATCCGTCTGCTTGTTTGCCTTCCTATAACATTAATAAAAAAAAATAAAAAAAAAATTAAGGCGATTCCAAAAGCTGAATACATTTAAAAAGCGGTTCAGCAATTCTCAAGTTGTTATAAGTGCTACTCGAACCACAAGTTCGGAACCTGCCTTTATTTTATACCTACTTACACTAGCCGAAGCGGCGAACACGAAAGAGAGACGAATATAAAGCGGGGACCAACGGTAATAGGCAACTGTTACAAACGAGCATAGCACCCCCGTGTTGATCCGAATTCCTTTCAGAACAAACCATCTGCCTTCCAGCCAGGCAGCTCGTAAAAGGCGAGCATAGGCTTATCACTAACACCGTGATATTCTACTAGGTGGTAGAGTTTCGCGACGACTCGCCCGGATTGGTACCACCGCTTTACTTATTTCTGAAGCCATAACATCAGTGCTCGCCGTTGACGTGTTCCGCTTCGGTGGGTAAGGTAGCCGGTAAACTTGCTTCTGCTCGAGGCCTAACTACCCGGACACAGGTTGGCGACGCACCATTACCACCTTTGGTGTCTCCAGGCAGCGTGAATTTCTTACCATCAGGAAATCCGTCTGCTTGTTTGCCTAGCAATATCATAAAAAAGACACAGACAATCCTGGATAAACGACCACGGACAGATAAAGACAAGACGGTCAACCAAATAGTAGGAAGCAGGAACCAAAGAAGAAAAATAACATCATATATATTGTATATTATGTAATTCGAGCTAAAAATAAATTAGTTATAAAATTTATTTCCGGCCCAGCAACCAAAAATCAGTAGTAAAACGTGACTTACAAATACTTATAGTTGTAGGTTGCAGGCTTGTACGTAGACCACCGCAAGTAAAGAAGAAGACAGACAAACATCAGTATGGCAGTTACTTGCATTGTCCACTCGCGAGGCAGGTCACATTTGGACACCTTTACTTCTTGCGGGGTCACGCTTAGCTAAAATGCAAAATATATCTTAATATATATAATTCTTCTGTGTGTATGTCACTGAACTCCTTCTAGACGACTGGACCGATGTTGATGAAAGTTTTTGTGCGTGTTCAAGGGAATTCGAGAATGGTTTAGATTCACAATTTGGTCCACTGGAAAATGTTTTTTTTAATTAATTTTTAATAAGTCGTTGTTGATTTTGGAATGTTTCACATCGGATACGACAGATTGCGCTACTGTCTAAGCATTAATGTCAAGCGATACGAAGTTTGCTGGGTCAGCTAGTCTTAATATATAATTCTTGTGTTCGTGTGTTTGTCACTGAACTCCTTCTAGACGACTGAACCGATGTTGATGAAAGTTTTTGTGCGTGTTCAAGGGAATTCGAGAATGGTTTAACTTTAGATTCACAATTTGGTCTCCTGGAAAATGTTTTTTTAATTAATTTTTTAATAATAAGTCGATGTTGATTTTGGAATGTTTCATATCGCATCCGACAGACTGCGCTACTGTCGAAGCATTAATGTCAAACGATACGAAGTTTGCTGGGTCAGCTAGTTATATTTAATTCTTGTGTTCGTGTGTTTGTCACTGAACTCCTTGTAGACGACTGGACCGACTTTGATGATTTTTTGTGTGTGATCAAGAGAATGGTTTAGATTCATAATCTTGTCTCTTGGAAAATGTTTTTAAATTATTTTTTAATAATAAGTAGTAGTTGATTTTGAAATGTTTCACATTGGATCCGACAGACTGCGCTACCATCGCAGTTGGCAGTTGATAGTTTACGAAGCTGCTATTGCCACATTCCATGGATAATATGTGTACAGGTCTGTTGTCCAACGTCTGTCGGGTCCACTAGTACCTATAAACATATAACTTCAAATCGTCTCCGTATATTTAAAATTCATAAGATAAATAAGTCGCTATTTTCTTTGGTAATCCCATCCAATTTTAATTTTTTTCTGTTAGAAAATGTTTGTTACAAAAAATTAGAAAATGTAATTTCAATTTTCTAATAAAAAAACATCATCTTTATTAGAAAATTGAAAATACAATTGTTCTAGTCTTTAAGTTGCCCGACCCGGGAATCGAACCCGGGACCTCAAGAAGTCAAGGCCGACGCCGCACCGCTAGACCACAGAGGCGATACTTACTTATTAATTAAAGTAAATAGTGTAATGTATAAACTAAAATGTTTATAAAAAATGACACCTTTCAATGATTATGTATAATTAAGAATCTATATATACTTATATAAAAGAAAGTGGTGTTAGTTACACTATTTATAACTCAAGAATGGCTGAACCGATTAGGCTGCAAATTGGTGGGGTGCAAATTAGAACCGGGAGAAGGACATAGGATACTTTTTATTCTGTTCAATTGTGAGGAAACTGGGAAAAACAACATTTTAATTTTTCCCATACAAACTGAATGGGCGGAACGAAGTTCGCGGGAACAGCTAGTGTACATATAATTATAATTATTACACAGCCAACATACCAGGTAATACTTTGGATCCAACCGGTTCCTCCAAGAAAACGATGGCACAGTGTACTCGGTGAACTCAATCTTGTGGTTGGGTGTAGGGACGAAGCTATGCCGTACCAAGCAGCTATGGTGGGTGTGAGCTCCAAACGCGGCTCGAGGATGTAAGCTCTCGACGAGATACTCCGTGGATTCTTTTGAGAGACAATCCCAACGTTCCTCGAAAAGGGTATTCCTTTCAGCTATAGGAACTGCATCTGGATCACTGCATATATTATCTGACTCTCTGTACAGAGGGTAATGCTGTAATAGATTGATTTAGTTAATGCCATCTTGGTTTTGGGCTCTTTTGAAGATTATAGGCCGACTGCTTGCGTATTAAGCAGTTTGTTTGAAGTGAGCGAGTGTCGATGATACTGTTGTTGATCACTAGCACTGTGACTAGCCCGTGTCGGTTCGGGTATGCTATGTATAATTGACAATATGCCGAGCAGCGCGTAAGTAGCGAGAGTAAGTTAATCATTACCAGCTACACTGGTAGTACAGTGCTTTACAGCATCCACCGTCCACCACTATTTCGTCATCCCATAATAATCATCTCATATCTAAATTAGAAGTATCCTTTTTTTATGTTATAGGAAGGCAAACAAGCTGACGGATTTCCTGATGGTAAGAAATTTACGCCGCCTAGAGACACCAAAAGTGGTAATGGTGCGTTGCCAACCTTAGGCCGGGATTTTAGACCTCGAGCAAAAGTAAGTTTACCGGCTACCTTACCCTCCGAACCGGAACACGTCATGACGTTATGGCGGCAGGAATAGGTAAGGCGGTGGTACTAATCCGGGCAAGTCGCTGCCAAACTCTACCACCTAGTCGGATGTCACGGTGTTAGTGATGGTAAGCCTATGCTCGCCTTTTACGAGCTGCCTGGCACAGGAAGGCAGATGGTCTATTCTACAAAGGAGCCCGGACCAACACGGGGAAAATCCTATAGAATTTTTTTTATAAAACATCTACTGTATGTCCGATGGTCTGAGTAAAATAGACCATCTGCTTCTCTGCCAGGCAGTTCGTAAGGGCCAGAACACGTAACCGCTTACAATCGTCGGTTAATGTTGCGGCGTCATAGACGTGTCTATGCCATCGTAAGAAACTTATTGTTTATTTGTTATTAAATAGATTTTACTCTTATAATAAATATCCCTGGACAGTCTCACAAATTGAACCTAACCCCCAAGTAAGCAAATTATATGCTTGGGTTATGGGTGTTAGTCAACGATACTATTACATGAAAATACTTAAATAGATACCAGAATAAATTTTAGTATAGTACACCCAGACCCGGAAATGCAGACATCTAAATGTTCATCACACAAATGCCTGCCCCCTGAGCCTCGCGGTTGGTCGATGTCGTTAGGCGTGTACGTTAGCCACTCGACAAATAAATAGTGACACGCCGCTAAGCGATTATATGTTTTGGACTTAAGAGGCGAGTACAGGTCAAAATATATGGCATTACCAACACGACTGATACT
Source organism: Calephelis nemesis (assembly GCA_002245505.1). Taxonomy (NCBI): domain Eukaryota; kingdom Metazoa; phylum Arthropoda; class Insecta; order Lepidoptera; family Riodinidae; genus Calephelis; species Calephelis nemesis. Next base: position 123,929 of record NJDD01003391.1, on the reverse strand, counting down.
ATTGGTGCTGTGCAGAAACTTGCCCGGGTAGGGATCCACCACCTTACCTATTCCTGCCGCTATAATGACACTGTCATGTTCCGGTTTGGAGTGTAGAGTAGACGGTAGACGTGCACCTAATATCTCAGCCACAGTACGATGACGAATCTCCTTTGATTTAAATCATTGGTGTCTATAGGCTAAGGGTGTCTCTAACGTCTCTTGAAAAGAGCTGTGTCTTCGGTCGTCATCTTATCGCAAAAAAATATCAGTAGAAGATTTAAAGGTCATAAGACAAGCGCTACGTTCAACGAGATATTTCATTGACTGTTTTGTGAAATACCATAGACTATAGCAGGGCTCCCCAAACTGTGCGTCGCGATGTCCTGGGGCGTCGTGGCACTGTCCCAGGGGCATCGCGGCTGGGTTAACAGTAGTCATAAAAAATAATGCTTGTACTATATATATAAAATAGCTGACCCAGCAAACTTTGTATCGCTTGACATTAATGCTTCGACAGTAGCGCAGTCTGGCGGATCCGATGTGAAACATTCCAAAATCAACAACGACTTATTAAAAAAATAATTAAAAAAACATTTTCCAGAAGACCAAATTGTAAATCTAAACCATTCTCGAATTCCCTTGAACACGCACAAAAACATTCATCAACATCGGTCCAGCCGTCTAGAAGGAGTTCAGTGACATACACAGTCACAGAAGAATTATATATATATAAAGAAGGTAAGTATTTGATCCGGAGGAGGATCCCCCCCCTCCGCTGGTACTGACCGGGTAATGGGCGTCGTTAAAAAATAGCACGACCTAAGGGCGTCACAGTACACATAAGTTTGGGAAGCCCTAGACTATTGTATGGTGTTAGGCGCATGGCACACAAACGAAAATGGTGAAAAGTCGGCATCATTTGAAAACACTTACGGGAAAATTGGATTATAAAGGAAGTTTGTATTTTGTTATTCTATTTTTTTTATATCAAAGCACATGTATTTGGTTGAACGAATTTTCATTGAAATGTGACACATCCGATATTAATACATATATTTGATAAAATACGTACTTGCATTATAATAGGTCTACTATACTGGTGAACTTTAGTTTTCCCCTTACACAGCGAAGAGCCACTGCTACACTTAAAAACGTCTGCAACAAGACATTGCAAAACAATTTGTTTAGAAGTAAATAGTACATATTTATCTATCAAGATAAAGTTGAATTAACAAGTGTTTTAGCTATTCCAAATAATAAATTGATTGACCGCTTAATTTGTCTCATTCTATCGCTGCCGAACATTTACATTAGATTCGATTCCTGATGGGAAGAAGCAACATTGTGTTGAATTTTATGTTTTATGTTGTCATATCATATTATAGTTGACGAATTTCAATGAAAACAAGTATCCTGTACAACTTTTTCAAACATCTAGATATACAGTAGATATGTATAATAGACAAATTTATATACAGTAGATGTTTGATTTAAAAATAGGTATGAGTCAAATAGTTACCAGCAATCCTATCAATTTCAGCAACAGCCCTCGAGCACAGGGAACACCCATCACCCTCCATTGCCATTGAATTGATTAGTACAAAATGATTCCCTCTTAAACTTACTAGCTGAACAGGAGGTGCCTTAAATTTGGCTTCAAACCGTTCCGCTAGATGTGGCGTGATCCTTGAATAAAAAGAAAATATTGGCAATTGATATATATTTAAACAGACGGCAAATAACGATGTTTATTAACATCACAAAACCACGTCGGGCTGTTTTCCTTCCAAATCCATAAAAAAAATACAATAAAAAAAAATTGAGTGTGTACTTATGTACACGCGTTAGAAGTTATACTTCTTCGGCGCAATAAGATAAAAATCTTTTTAAAATTTAATCTTTTGCCTTATTTTACATTTGTAGACAAAATGGCACTAACCATAGAAATTACTTTTACTTTGTTGGTACCTTTTTTTGAAAAACTAAAATGTTATCTATAGCTAACTTCATCATGGCGGTTTTTCGTGACGGTGTGAGCGCGCATCGTAAAAATTTACAATCATCATTTTTTCCTAACGCGCCAAAAGAAGTATAACTTCAAAAATTGCGATTTAGAAAAAATAATTTAAAAATGTCTTTAAAAAACATCATTCTGGATAAACAATCAAAAAATACAAAAAGATCCTTATGTAGTTCATAATGATCAATGTCTATTGGACTTTTATAAAATAATTACTAGTTTTATAAGAATTAATTCTTTATATTTCTACTACTTCTACTAGACTGTTTCTGTGTTAACTATTTTTCAAAGGAAATTAAGTTGACCCGTAAATAATATCATGTATAATTACTCTACCTTTAAAAACTATTCTGCATAAATTTAAAATAAATAATTACTACATTAAATACATACTAATAAAGGAAAAAAGAGGAACTAAGGAAATAATAAATTTAAATTAAATAATTACTAGATTAAATACATACTATTTAAGGAATAAAGCAGAAACTAAGGAAATTATGAAATTACCTACGTAACAAGTCTGATTTTATAGGACCTGCAATCCTTGATTCTCTTTCAAGCTTCTTACTATAAACAAAATAAATCTATCTTGAACATAATATCAAGACTCTTAATACCTTTTTAACGAGATTGTACACTAACAGACTGATTTCTAGTTGATACGACATATACTCTGCCTTTAAACATCCATAATGTTAATGATGTGTTATTTATTTAAGCCTGAGGTGTTATGGTTCATACATGAACAATTTCATCAGTTATCCCCGGGCTTCCCCAACAGCTTATCTATAGAGTGACACCCTTAGGATGTGCTATTTTTATATATATAAAAGTAATAAAATAAACTAAGTGCTTTCTACAAAATGTGGTATTTTGTTGAAATTATATAGCTTATTTAGTGGTTTATCTAGTAAGTAAAAAGTAATGAATTCTGAGATTAAATTTTACTAATAAACAACCTATTTCTCTTTAAATTTAAAAAAATTACATTTTTAAATTTAAAAAGAAATTAAGTTTAAGTGTTTTAAATTAAGTTTAAAATTAAGTTTAAGTGTTTAATTAAAAAAAAATGTTTTAAAAATATTTTGGTCCATAGAATTAGATTATTTTTTTACCTATAATGAAAACCTATGTCATGGTTGCCTACCACAGTGTACATGGTAGTTCCAGC
>NJDD01003391.1:104609-120313 GCA_002245505.1 Calephelis nemesis | reverse complement strand
AGTTTTATTCATCATTATATGAAATTATCGACATTCATCCATATTTATCTCATTTTAAATAATACCAATTTAACATGTTTGGATTGGATTTGTTTACAATTTGTTTACAATTAGATAAAAATTCTAATTGACATTTTCACTGACAGCTGACACATCAAACTCTTTGACATCAAAGAATAAAGTTCTTTTATTTCTTAATTTTTTAAGTTTTTTTTTAAGTTAATTTGCCCCTTTCTGGGGCCGGCTAAGACCTTTCGGCCATGCTGCCACGTCTTCCGTAATAATAATTTCTTTTTCATATTAAAATTTTAAATAAATTTCTTCAGTTTCTTAACATTTTGTCTTCCCCTTTTTAAAAGTCATTTCCTTCACTAAGACAAAGGTTATTTGAGTCCTTCAATACGTCTTTAGTTTTAATTTCTTGAAGTTTACATATTATGTTTCTCCGTTAATTTGTTTTATAGTACGTCACATCCTTGAATTCAATTATTTTCACAAAAAATATATAACTAAAATTCTAAACACCAAAATCATCTTCTTTCATGTTGCCGCCAAAACTTCTACGATAATGCAAAAAGCATTTTTATTATTTGCTTTTTTTCTCTATATTTTATACTAGTCTTATATTATGTAATAAAACCGTATCTTAATATTTCATGTCTTTTTTTAGTTTCGTCTTCAATTTTCTTTCTTGTTCAGGCCTCTGCCTCTTCTGTCGTGATAAAACTCTACAATAGTCTTTCACTGGTATAGTTAATTTACTAAATCACATTTACACACAACTAAGTAATGTTTACACTTTAAGTAGTTTACAAATTATACATTTCTACATTATATTACACATTTTTAGCTTAAAGATTGGAGGGAACCCTCGAAAAGCGCGCCTTCCCTCTCCGACCGTTCCCGCTAACCTTCTTTTTAAGTTTAATTTGCCCCTTTCTGGGGCCGGCTAAGAATTTTAGGTCAAGCTGCCACGTCTTCCGTATTAATTAATTCTTAAACAGTCATTAGTCACTATTTACAAAGTCACATCAGGGTCTTGAGTAAAACGAGGGTCACTTTAAACAAGATCATTTTGGGAGATTTGGCGACAACGAGGACATTCACGATACTCTAATTTCTTCATGATTATTTCATTTTTATACACTTTCACTGGACAAAATTGCACAAAATGCCAACAAAATTGACTAGTTTCACTAAATATAAATCAATAATTATGAAAAAAACTACTAAAAATGGCACCAAAATTCTAAGAATTAAATTTTAATGATCATTAATCAATGATGATCTTGCCTGTGGACTGTGGTTAAGGTCTATTACATACATTCGCAGTAGTTCCAAACGAATAAATCGAAATGGAATTTCGAACCTACAGAGCAAACCAGCAAACCTGCACAAATCGTGTGGGTTTGTTAAATTCAAAATTTCGTTATTTTTTAATACGGGATTTCAGATTTTCCAGTTTCTGTTTTCCAATTCACACTCAAAATTTTAACACCATGAAGCTATATTGCTACATATCATGCAAGATACAACTGAGTAGTTACACGGCCGATATTGATAATATGAAATCTTTTTATAATCCTGAATTATACTGTATTTCAAATAAAAAAAACAAGTGCTTAAGAAAAAAACATTTATCGTAAAAAAACTATCTGGTACCGTCTCCATTGTTTTGAAAAAATACTATAATAACAAATAACGGAAACTTATTTTTAAATATCTTCGCGCTTTTTTACGATAACATGTTTTTCTTATACATAAATGATTTTTGAAATAATTATCAAAATCCGGTTTTTAATATTTATTACATATTATACAGTTTTCAAACTAATATTTTTCAAAAGAAAGCAACAAAGCACACACAGCAATAGTAACATTATACAGTATTTTTTAGATTAAAACTGAAACAGTAAACGAAGGGTAATATCTATATTATCAATCCAAATGACTAAAATATACACTCCAACTTAAATATAAGCTTCTACTATTTTTAACCTTTTATTTTTTAGAGCACAAAAGTCAATTTTATAAGCAACGATATAAAAATTGCAAGTTTTTCAAGTATTAGCAAAATTAACTATTTTCGGCTTTGTAGTCCAGCGGTCCGGTGTCGGACTTGACTTCTTAAGGTCCCGGGTTCGATTCCAGGTCTGGCATAAAAAACAAATATAAAAATTGTATTTTTGATTTATAATATTGTGTATAATGTTGATCGCGATTGGTTATGTGCCCGGTTGATCACTGATCACAGTGTGAGACTTAGTGACTTCGACTGCGTTTAAACAGGATCGTACTAATATTATAAACGCGAAAGTTTGTATGTTACTCCTTCACGCAAAAATTGCTGAACAGTGTTTCATGAAATTTGGCACATATGTATAGGGTAACTTGGATTTACACATAGGAGAGTTTCTGTCCCGAAAAAATGTTCCTGTGGGTCAAATAACCACGTGTGCTACGCCGCGGGCATCAGCTAGTGTTGAAATATTTTTCTTTTCAAATATTTTCAGGAATGTTTAAATTTTTTCGTTAAAAATGTGGGTGCCCTGGTTGTACCTCTACCTATCTCTTCGGGGATATGGGCATGAATATATTTTTTCAAAATGTTTTGTTTACGGATTACTGATAGATGAAATTAATTATTTGATTAACAGTCTTTATTGTTGGCATAATAGCTTATAAAATACGTAATGTGTACCTGTTATTAGTTTAATTTCGTGTTTTGTTTTTCTTCTCATATGTACTGATTTACGTAATTAAATGTTAAAATGCGAAAGGGCATGCTCCGCTGATTCGGGCATGTGGAAAGAATGACAAATGAAAGATTGACAAAGCAGATATACAATGCGAATGTGGATGGATGTAGGTACCCAGGAAGACCAAGGCTAACATTTCACGATCAGATCCATCGGATATTACCCGAGGGTGGTGTCAAGAGTCTTCGAAACCGGCGTGTTTGTGTGAAAAGGGTAATGAATGTGAAGGAAGCAAGACAGGTTTGTAAGGATTGTAAGGTCTGGCACTCGATACTCTCTGCCTACCCCGCAAGGGATATGTAATATGTATGTGTGTATGAAATTAATTTTGACGTGACAACGTCTTAAATTAGGTTGCGGCTCGGAGTCACTCATGAAAAAGTGTAACGCCCGATAACGTTACGATGAATCACCGAACGAGAGAGAGGCCCGCCGGACCGGCGAATGCTTTTTTTTAGTAAACAAAATATATTTCTATAGTTAAAATGTGTGCAATTTTTTTTAATCATTCAATTCCTTGTTCCTATTGTGCAATTTAATAATATTCATATCAATAAATATTCTACCTAGAAAAAGACGTTGTCACGTAAAATCTTCGCCAGTAAAACCGACTTTACAGGCAACCATTTTTCTTTTTTTTGATTTTAAACAAAATAAGTTCGGTCCTATTTGATTTTGAAACCATTTTGTGCCAACATGTCGCGCAAATTGTTATTATGAAGCTGGCAAGCCTAAATGAAAGTGACAGTGACAAATGACAATTGATAATTGAAATTGACAGCTGTCATCTTTTGAGTATTTACTTTTCATTTATCTTTGTTAAAAGTTTTAATATAATAAATGTAATATAATTAAAAAAAATGTTTTTGTATTCAAAATCACATAGAAGAAGACCAAGATAAAAAGGTGTTGCTGCGAGGGTGTAAATATTAAGAATTAAAGTTTAAGCTGTGGATATAGCCATAACTAGTGTTGTTTGTTGTCTAAAATGTCTGTTCACTGGAGTTCAGAATTAATGAAATGGGAGTACCGGGAGCTGCAAGCCACGGCTATGACCGCCGATTATACTGGGAACAATGTCCTGTTAGCAGGACGCAGGTGGTTGGCCATAAAACAAATAAACCTTGAGGAGGACACTGGGGACATAGTTAAGAAGTATCCTCGTCACAGCAAATATGATGCGTCTGGTGCTGAATGGTGTCACACGTATGCTGGACAAAAATTATGTGCTATAGCGGTAAATAAGAAAGATTTAGTCTAAATAATGTACTTTAATTTATCAATCACTTGACAATACTTGCTTGGGAGTGTAATTGTTTGTATGTATGTTCCAATTCTCCATTATAACGAGTAAATAAATCTTAGATTTTAACAAAGAAATGGATTACATTGTTAACTTTTTTTATTTGACATAGTTTGGAATAACCTTTAACTGTTTCTGTAACTCCTGTACAATGCAAAGTCATGGGCGAAATTTATTGAGCCAATATCGTAACTATTGAGAGGTATGTAATGGTTTAAATGAAATGAAATGAAAATTATTTATTTGCGGAATATGTGTGTTAAAAAGTTGTTAATAAGATATTTAAGAATACAACATATTCTACCACATTGTGATGTGCAAATATTGAATTAAATTTGAGAAGTTACGTATTTAATATATAAAATGTACATTTAAATCGCAGCACTTATTTACATTTTTAATAAACATTTTATTTATTTATAAACATAAGTTGCATAATTTATAATAATTAAATTTAAAGGTAGATTAATTTTTAGTCCTATCTACCGTACACTACCACCGTTTCCAAACCTAGCCAGTCGGGAGAAGAAACGGCGAAACAAACTCCCCGGCAACCATGATTTTGTTACTTAAATTAGGTTTAAATTTAAAAAAATATTTATACATATTTTATTTATTTATGCTTGTCAGCAAGAAAATCTTTTACACTATAATATGTCTTCTCTAATAGCAAATCAAATACCTTCTTTCGAAATCTTTTTACTGGAAGTGATTTCAGACTATCAGGAATTTGGTTATATATACGAATGGACATGCAATATACATTATTTTTATAAATATTAAGTTTTTGATTAGGCATATGTAGTTTCTTACTATTTCTGAAGTGTGTAATTCTTAATACTTCAGCATTTGTCTGAAACAAATGATGATGTTTATTTACAAATACACATTCAGCTAAGATATATAAGCATGGTAAAGGTAAAATTTTGAGCGACTTAAACAGTGGTTTGCATAAATGTAACTGATTAATTCCACATATCGCCCGTATACACTTCTTTTGTACTCTAAATATTCTAAGTCTACAGAATTTCCCCAAATGGGCATGAGTATTAATAATGGAACATCAACTATTATAATTAACCAAAACATGTTTTCATTGGTGGTCATTTTGTTGCACACTCACTTAACTAATTTTAAATTATCTCTATCTCCTTTCAACAATAGTAATAGAAGGAGACAAAACACATTTTATATTGTCAGATTATTTACCAGTAGTCAGTAGACCATTTAAATTATTACATCTCTCTTTGTTTCTTTGAAAAATAATAGAATAAACTTAAATAACTTTAGTTGATTTTCAGCAGAATTACCCTCCTATTTCTTCTAAGCATCAGGCATAAAAGCCACACAGATTAACTATTTGATTTCCAAGCCAGCAAATGAAAGAATGATTAATTAAATGGCTCATTAGTTGAGTTGGTACCATATACACCTAACTCTTTCATTCATAATTGAGCCTTGTGTCTGTTTCCTTTAGATAGGCATTTATGACTCACAAAGATTTTATCTTATTCTGAGTATTTATTAAATTTAAATCATAAGTTTGGATTGCATATGTTTAATTAATGTAGAATGATCTTTTGTATTTCAGAGCAATCAACGTGTGGATATCTATGAATGGAGAGCAGGAAATGATCTCACATGTGTGAGTTCACTGCGTGGACATACACGGATAGTCAGTGACACACACTTTCACAGGCAGGACCATAACTTAATAGCAACTTGCTCTATTGATACATTCACACACCTATGGGATTTAAGAGATGCAAGGAAGCCTGTAGTATCATTAAGTGCTGTTGGTCAGTATTTATAGTTATGTTTATTTTTGTACATCAATACTAAAAAAAATATTTTTATATGGTAAGGAACTAGCCAAGTTGATATGCCACAAATATTACAAAATGATCCCAGCATTCTTAATCCAAACAACAATTAATGTGTCTTAAGTGTTTGAAGATATCAATATAAAATACAATTTAGATTTTACATCTCTAATGTCTTACATTGTTTTTAAGCTTATTGTTGTTGATCTTTTTATTTTAATCATTCGAAGCATGGGCTATAGCAACATAATCGTCCTAGTCCACAGCTAATAGGTATTTTGTATAGTAATGCCAATAATATCCACATAAATGATAATACAAAATTGGTAGAATTATAAAAATAGCTCTAACAATACTAACTACCTCTAAGTTAATAAGTTTTTGAAGTATATAACCACAAATGTCATGAAACATTTCTATTTGTCCACCTACTTGTAGTAACTGGTGAATGTAATAAGATTTTTTCATGAAATAGTAATAAAAAAAAATTACCTTTTTAATGAATGCAGATTGGTGTTGTCTAGTAATTTTTTCTGGGTTTTTAAGAGATTATAATTCTAAGGAACTTGGCTTTATTCTTAAGAAAAAAAAATGTGTCACCAATATACACCAAAGTGGTTATAGTACCTGCCCTGCCAACCCAAGGCTTTTACATATATAAGCTTCTGGTTACCCTATCCTGCAGACCGAAACAGGACAGTGGCAAGCATAACACCATTAGTCATGTTGACATTTTTTATATAATTTTACAGCTGGAGCATCTCAAGTACAGTGGAATAAAGTATCATCAAATATAGTTGCCACAGCTCATGATGGTGACATTAAAATTTGGGACTATAGAAAGAACTCAGCCCCTCTCCACTACATATCAGCCCACCTTTGTAAAATACATGGTGTAGACTGGAGCCCCCATCACGAATACCAATTAGTTACATCCAGCCATGATGGCAGTATTAAATACTTTGATATAAATAATGCAAGGCGACCAGAAAATATTATAATGACTAATTTTCCTGTGTGGAGAGCGATTTATACTCCTTTTGGAAGTGGATTGTTGACAATTGGTGTGGGTTGGGGCGGACTACCTAGAGTTGAGCAGACAGGGGTCATTGGCATTTGGATTGGAGGAGCATTGACCCATAGATTAGTGGGGCATACGGATACAGTACAGACAATGGTTTGGAGGCAGAATACTTTACCTTCAAATTATCAGTTAATTACTTGGGGCAGAGATCAAACACTTAGATTGTGGGGCATGCATCCATCTTTGTTAAAAATGTGCTTACATTACCTACCTGATGATACAGAGAATGATTTTGATAACAGCAGTGATGGTATGTCAGATTTGTCTTAATTTTTTTTTTGATGAGAGATCAGAGAACAAGCAAGCTCTTCCGACAGTAAGAGACCACCGTGGCCGTGGCATGCTATAACTGCATCTCTGTCCTGTGACTGGGATGTTAGGCCTTGTACCAGCTACCCTACTCTTCAGACCGGAACTTGACGGAGTCATTGGCGGCTGAAATACGTAAGGCGTTGTAGATTTGTGCAGTTCTCTACCACCAGTGTAATCATAGCTTCTCAGTAGGTTCTGAACGTATTATTTATTCACTACTATAGCGACTGGGCTTCTGCCAAATTGAAATAAAAGCAGATTTCGATTAAACAAGATTAAAACCTCTTACGCTATCAACTCCAACATTGAACTAGATTAAATTTTTAGCATCAAATTCACAGGTTTTGTAAGAAAAAATAAATTGTTCTTAATATCTTAATAAGTCTTATTGATCTTTCATGGACTCTGTCAAATTATCGTTTTCAATTAATTAAAATTGCTTTATATCAACCTCAATTAATAATTGTTAATAATTCAGTATAATTTATTTTCAGTTACTAGCTATGCATCAGTTGTCAACTCTGCCAATGAATTGTCTCTAAATGATAATAAAGGTCAAGAAGCACAAAGGGTAGGTATGACTATACAAAATAATATATAGTTTCGATAATATTTAGCTGTGCATTTTCCTGATAATTTATCATGATTATTGTTGTCCGTAAATTAAAAATATTTACATTTTCGACTTCAGACGTAATATTCTTATCTAAGAAAAATATCTGTATTTTTTGTGGGATAAGGTTTCGAGATTTTTCTAGTGTTTTTATTTTCTTTATCGTAGAAAGATATTATTAACAAATACAAAAAAATTAAAAATGTGTATCTTCACGCCCATGTCCCCGAAGAGTTAGACAGAGGCACAACCAAGGCACCCATGACATACACATTTTCTTTTTTTTTTGTTGCCCAACCTGGGGATTGAACACTTTTGTACACCGAACAGCTAGACCACAGAGGTGATAACAAAGAAATAAACGTTTTTAAAAGAGTTAAGTGTGATACCAAAATTTAAATTTCGATAAGGTTTTGTTGAATCATACAGCTTAAGCCTCATAACAGAAACAGCAAATAGCACCTCATTTTTTTTGCTTGGTTTTAAAAAATTAAATCTCTGATAGAATTTAGTTATTACCTATTTAAAAAGCAAAAATTTATTTACTATTTCGATATTCTAAAAACAAATTCCGGGTAGTAAACAGCAAATTTTTTTAATGGAAATAGTACATTCCTTTGATCGTGATATTTATTATACTCGTAAAATAGGAATAATACTTTAATTTTATTTTTTTATATTACATCATTTTTTTATACATTTTAGAGTAAAATAACGCACAAAACCACTGCCTCAATAGATGAAGAGTTTGAATCAATACGAGAAATGGCCAATATAGAAGTAACGGACATGAACATTGAAACAAGGACATGCCAAATACACTCAGAATGTAATGGTTACACTGCCAACTTGCAAGTTACTTTTCCCAGGAATGTTACAGAACAAACTATACCCAAATTCTCTTGGCTATCCGGAACAAACCTGGACAGCGCCACCACAATCAATATATTACAAGCTATTAATAGGACTGCGTATAAAAAGAAGAAAGAAGGTCATAGATGCCTCTTGCATTGTCTTAAAACTCTAGCAACATCTATAGATGAGGTAATTTTAAACCATTACTAAAAATTTTACTGTCTTACCACAAAAAAAAACATTACACACTGTTTAAAATTGATATCTAACCAATAATATGCATGATAGATGACATTGCAGCCATTTTGTTAAGAGAAAATTTAATTTTAGACAGTGTTTAGTTAAAAGTGTGTCCAACAAGTGTCCAATTTTTTTGTAGTAAGACATATCGCAAAATTATCTATAATATAAAAATGAATCGCTAAATGTGTTGGTAAGCGGATAAGTTCCGAACGACTGGACCGATTTGACTAATTCTTTTTTTATTGCGTTAGTTATTATTAGGGAAAGATTCTTATCATAAAAAAAACCTGGAAAGTTGCAGAGAAAATGGGAAAAGTATTACTTTATTATTTCCTATACTGAATGGGTGCAACGAAGTTCGCCAGGACAGCTAGTATATAATAAATATGTATTAGAAATAAAGGAATAAATAATATATTTTTTTTTAAATGATAAGACATGGAACAACCATACGGCGAACATGGTATAGTAAAATGCGAGAAACGGAAAGTGGAGATTTGGTACGCTTAGTATATTATATATATTACTACTATATCGTTTTCATTATTCAATTCAAGATTTTAAATATTAAAAAAAACATAAACCTTTCCAACCGATTATCGACCGTCGTGATCACTACGACACCTGATTTGATTGACGCTAATGGCTTTCAAACAAAATATAATGCTAGAGAAAAAATTATCCCGCCTTACAAACAAAATTAAACGCGTATTTAAATAAACACCGCCTTAAATTGACATCCAACGAATAAGCATACACTTGGGTGATGTGCAGCATATCGTCAGCTTTAGACAGTGTTTAGTAAAACACGTGTTTAACGAGCGTTTAATTTTTGTAGGAATATGGATACTATTACGTGATATTAATTACTTATACCAACGTTCCGAAGAGAGAAATATGCTTTTTTTTTCAATTTAAAATCGTGAATTGACTAATGAAAACAGTAGAGTAACCTGTACTGAATCTCCAGTTTACCGGCTGCCCTACCTTCCAGATCTGATCTTCATCATCGTCATCGTCATTTTCATTACAATGTGTAGAATATAGCGACGCTTGCATGCTAGTAAAACATAAATAAATAAATCTGACGCATACTATTATAACGTCCGAAGCAATCTTAATATATATAAATCTCCTGTCACGATGTTTGTCCGCGATGGATTCCTAAACTACATAACCGATTTCAAATTAAATTGGCACACCGTGAGCAGTCTGGTCCAACTTGAGATACAGGATAGCTTACATCTTATGATAGAAAAATTACCGTCCGAGCGAAGCCGGAACAGGCAGCTAGTACATTAATAAATAACAATAAAGTAAAACTGTGAATCCGACTCCAACTATTTAAAACAATAATCGTCGCGATTTCATAATTGTTTTATTTTTTAAAATATAACTATTCATTCCGAGATGGTCCCACATATTTTTTTATGAACATCCAACTAGTAGTTTTGAGTTGTATACTGAATAATGCGCGAATGTTCATAATCAACATGAACAAAAATACGTGCATTGTTATTTATTAATTGTAAATCAAAAACTAATTCTCATTTTATCATGATGCATGATAAAATTAATATGGGAACCCCTCGGAATCATGACCTACCTTTTCAAAATAAAGTTATCAAAATCGGATCGTAATAATTGTTCGAGTAATCGCGTAACAAACATACAAAAAAACATACTGTCAAATTGAAAACCTCCACTTTTGTAGTCGGTTAAAATATGTTGGGTAACGACCAATTTTACTTAACCTAACTACACTAAGAGATAGTGTGACTTTAGTTTAGTTACTAGGCGGCCAGTTATTTTTTAACGATTAATAAAAATAGATTAGCAATTAGCAACAAAACTCTGCTGTTATTGTACTATCTCTCAATGGAGATAAGTTGTTAAAATCGGTCTTAAAAAATCCATACTAATATTACAAATACGAAAGTGTATTTGTTGTTCTTTCACGTTGCAACCGGCGATGTTATCTTATTATTTTTTAAATAAAATAAGTGTTATAAGCTTGACGTGTATGTGTGTATATGTGTTTATGGCATCATAACTCCTAAACGAAAGGACTTCGATTTGTTTAAAATCTGACATTATTGAGATGGTTCTTAGCTATTTTACAGTTAGGTTTTGTTAGAATATTTTATTTTGTTAAGCGTGGAGATAGAAAGCTAGATATTGACACATGTTACGTTTTATTCTGATATCTATACGGTTTTCCGCGGAATGGCTAAATAATTTTAATACGCAATATCTGCATCGAATTCGACAAAGATTTTTTTTGGTTGAAAACTGATGTTGCTGAGATGGTTCTTAGCTAACTAACGGATAGGTTTGATTGACAATTATAATCTATACTAGTCTATACTAATATATTATAAACAGGAATTTGTTTTTTTGTTTGTTTGAAATGAATAGGCTCCGAAACTACTGGACCGATTTCAAAAATTCTTTCACCCTTAGAATGATACATTATCCCTGAATGACGTAGGCTTTATTTCATCAAAATCGGTGCTGAAAAACCCAAGTTACGCAAATAATTGATTATTAAATAGTACCTGGATGACCGAGCTTAGCTCGGTACTTTTTTTATAAATTGTGTTTTTTGGAAATTATATTTAAGTACAACCCATAATATAAAATTTCTTAGCAAACACTCATTGACTTCGTGTCACTTAACTATGACATCTGTTGGAACAACTTTATTGCTCACAAACATAGTATTAATATTCGCCAATAGATGTCAGGAAGAGTCATATTTTACAGTATATACACGAATAAATTTTTCAGTTTAAACACGAATAAAATGACATTAATTTAATTTCTAGCTAGATCGATTTATCGTCCCCGAAACCCCTACATACTAATTTCATGAAAATCGTTGGAGCCGATTCCGAGATTACAATTATTTATATATATACAAGAATTGCTCATTAAAAGGTAAAAGATAGAGATATAATACTAGAGAGTACCATAGGTTACGTTTTAACATGATATCAATAGGGGTTCCTCTGGGAGAGCTTTATAACTTCAATACGTAATATCTAGTTAACTATTTAAACATACATAAATTTAAATGACGTGAACTTTTTAAATAATTTGTTTTGACTTTACCTTAGTTTAAGAAAATTTAAAGTTACTCTTGAATCTCGATTTCATGCAAATTGGAAATTTGAATCGCATATGTCATTAGCGGATTAATTTTTTCTGCCGCCATAATGTCAGCACTTGTCGGTTCCGGTTCGGAGGATAACGTAGCCGCTACATTTACTTTTGCTCGAGGCTTAGCATCCCGGCCTCAAGTTGGCAACTCACCAATATTATACACGGCGAATTACTTACCATCAGGAAATCCGTCTGCTTGTCTTGGCTTCCATTATCATAAAAATAGAAAAAGAAATAAATATCAACAATGTCGATTAGAATCAAAACTGGCAATCTGTATATGGATGCCATATACAGATGCCGGCAATCTGAATATGGATGCCATATACAGATTGCCGGTTTTGACTGTAATCGACTTTTTTAGTTCCAAAAAATTCAATAAATCCAATAACATAATTTGTTGTATATTATTTACTGAATTCGCTAGTATTACGCTCAAGAGTATCAATGACATCCAATTCCAATATTCAAATTGTATGAAATCGAGATTCGAGAGTAGCCCTACCGCTAAAAGAGAAGGTTATCAATTCGACTTATTTGTTTATATACGTTTGTTAAGTAATTACTCAACCATTTGTGCATGGCTTTTGATAATTCTTTTAATTGGCAAACTTCAGAAGTAGTTTTATTGATATAAATAAGTTTTAAAAAATGTTATTTCAAAAATGTGAAAGAATAAACTTTTGCCAAATCGTCAAAAAAGCAAAAGCAATTGTTTTTTTTTTAATTTTATGCTTATTCTCTACCTACAGAACCTATATTTATATAGTCTCCTCAGACAAAAAGGTTGTCTGGTGAAGATCGCTTTTTTTGGCGATAAGACCGTCTTTTGTGTACTAGAAACTATAATAATATGCTCTTGTTAATACTTACTTATTTATTCAGAGTTTATTTATTCATTCATATATTCATACATTCATTTATTCATTCATTCATTTATGTATTCTTTCAGATTCCAGTCAAATCTAATGATGACTCCGAAGAGATGAAATCAAGCCAAAGGAGTCAGTCGGAATGTGAAAACGCTGGTGATTCTTGCATTCCGTTTCCCAGGACGTGTGGTGCTAAATGGTGTAATGTCTCAACTCTGGTTGTGTTCAACCGTCCACCGAATGCCAGGAGACTCTCCCTGAAACATGAGACCGGGACCCCCAGGTCCATGTCCTCGTTGTCCCTTACGCCAGGCTTGTTTGGGGCCAGCTATTCTTCGGTTTCCCCACATGCAACTACCACTCCGTCTCCAACGAATGCTTCTGGGTTTCCTCAACTGCACCACAGACATGCTTCCAATTCAATAACGACGTTTTATTTCCAAGACCGGTGGGTAAGTTTACAATTTTTTTGTTTTTTTTTTTGTCAGGAATATTGGAAAAACTTTTAAAGCTTTGGGATTTAAATTCAGAATATTTTAAACATAGACCCATTGATTTAAAGAAAAACCGTTTGTTTGTCTATGGCAATGTACGTAGTATGGTTGTGACAGAAAGCCCAGAGCAGACGAGCGGGCAGCATGCGCAGCCGCGGCAGCGTCTCAGGCTGCTCGTCCCCGCGAGTGGTGCTCTTCTCCGGGGACGGGCTCTTCCCGCTCAGCCGGCCGCTAGCCGAGAAATACCTCATCAACCCTGACAGACCGGTCGGTATGTAATTCCATTATATATGACTTTTTTTGTCTATAATAAACTATCTAATAAATGAAAAAAGGATTTAATATTAACAGACATGTGCGTAAGCATTTGCCATTATTTAAGAAAAATTATGTAAAATTTCACCACAATTTACTAGTTTTACTCAATACATATCGCCCGTCTCCTTTTTTAATCCTTCCAAAATTCCCATTATATTATTTACACCTTTATATAACTTACAGCTTTATACTACATGCATTAATGTTTATACCGTACATTTACCAAAAAACATTTATTAAAATTGTCTGCCTGTCCGTGTCTTAGTCTGTTTGTTTCGGCTAATACCTGAAACGGCTTAACTAAAACAGACTTAACTTTTTACTGGTATCTAGCTAGTATAATAAGGAGTAACTTAAGCTACTTTTATTTTAGAAAATTGCAGGAAAAATTGAATAACCTTTTTGTTGAATTCCGGATGAAATCGGATGAATTCTTCTTGTTAGCAAATATTTTTGTTTACGCTACTAATATGCACTTTTGTTAAGGTGCTCCCTCACTATGAGCCTGTAATGTGACTTTATAGATTCGACTTTTTTTTAAATCTTTATTTAGAGATTTTTTTCACACAGTGAAAATGGCAATCTTGTAAACTCTTATTTTAATAACTTAAATCTAGCATATTAATAACATATAAAACTAATCATATTTTATTGTATAGGGATGTGTACAGTGTTCTAGCTGCACTCGATGAGGGGTCAGCTAACACTATTAAACATATCTATCTCTTTATTATTTTGATTATAAAAAGCTAAATATGTTGCACGTATTCGTCTTTATCACATAATTCATGTGTTGGTGACATTTTCTTTCCCATAAAAAAGCGAACCTATTTAGGGGAATGTATTCGGGCCGAGATTCGACTTTGGTCTGTAATAAAGTCTTCTTGTTCGGTTCTCTTTCTTCATATTATATTTTGATTGAATCGAACATTCAGGTGGCCTCTCTTAGCTTGAATTTGTAAACTTATAATGCAGTCGAGTGCTCCCGGTAAAGAAGCACCTTTAGATCTACCACTACAATTTTATTTTCATAAGTTTAGCGATTTCAGTTTTTATTCGAATTTTTACGTCGGAGTTTAGTCATCTTGAAGCAACAGTGCTGCTTGTCATCAGTCTTAAACAGTGATTTCTAGCTTATTGCTATTAGTAAAGTGCTTTTAATTGCGAAAGAACGATTTATATATTTTTTTTGTAATATGTCACATATTCCTTGATAAACAGTATTTTTCAAAATGTCTAAAATACATAAACAGACAAAAAATATTATTAGTCGCATTGTATGCGCTAAATATTATATCATGACTATAGTCTTCTGGTCAATTTTGATTTGTAACAAGACATACCTACATGTTACTGAAACATATTTTTTTATTTGGATCTACAGACAACGGTGAAAATAATAATGACAGAAAAAATGACAATTCATCTGAAATATAATATTATCTATAGTCTTATCTATATATTAGTACGTGATACCAAAACTTTGGACCCCTTTTTACGAAAATTGCGCGGACGCAGAAGCATAAAATTTGGCACACTTATAGTTTACGTGTAGGAGAAGTGCAGAGCGCTAATATTTTTCGATAATAATGCTTATAAAGTACATTAAATTAATAAATAAAATATTACCCACACTACCATGCATTTGACACACAAACAAATATATTGATGATAACGATAAAAGATCACAGATGGCGCACTAAAACGTTTGGAAACAAAGTAGTTTTAGAAATGAAGATGACGTTCTTGTCAACAAGATATTAAAATTTATTATGGCCGAATTTCGACCAATGGGCGACCACTAGTATATAGTATTGTAAATTTTACGTGTGTGCAGACATGTGCACCCACAACGCGAAAGTG
>NJDD01003391.1:82716-101476 GCA_002245505.1 Calephelis nemesis | reverse complement strand
GCCGCCTGCGAGCTCTGTGCCCACGCCGGGCACACGCCGCACATGCTGCACTGGTGAGCACACAGGGGATGGGACGACCCCATCAACATAACATTACCGCCTTACCTATTCCTTCAGACATAATGATTCTGTCGTGTTCCTTTCTAGAGGTTGTCTCTTGCCATCAGGAGAGTCTTGTGCTTGTTTGCTGATCTCTTATAAAAAAACTCACTACCCACTTTTTAATTTTAGCACTTTTTTAAAGCGTAGGCCACATTTAATGATGTTTAGGACAAAACTTACCCCAGACAAGTTTTAAAGCCGTATTCTTATTCTCTTCTTGATAACTTCCTGACGGTTTAATCAATGTTTGTCCGCGGATATCCTTGTTTACTTGTATTATAATTGCAAAAGTTTGTCCGTCTGTTACATTTTGACAGCTAAACCTTTGAACTGAATTTGATGAAATTTGATATGCATATAGCTAAACATCCAAGTTCAATCATTTTTTTCCTTTTTTTGTGGGACAGATAATTTAATTTTGTGATAGTTGTGTGTTCCTATAGATATTGACTTTTTTATTTAGGTTTATAACTTATTTTTTTTAGGTTTTCGCAATACGACACCTGCCCTACCGGCTGCGGATGTAAATGTGTTATGGAAGGTACACCAGTGTGGAAGGGGGTAAAATACGTCTGATAATATGTACAAATATATATATTTTATATGAAAAGTTTAGTTAAACTTTAAGAAAATGTTTTGTATTATATCAAGAATAATTTATTCTGTAAATTTATAGATATAAGTATAAAGACTGCCGCTTTTATATAAATAAATAAATGCAATAAATTTTAATCGCTTTATTTAACAAACCTTTACATTAAAGAACTAAAATTAATGTGCGCGAGAATCACCGTGATGAATGACTTAGAACTAAAATAATGCCTCAGTCTCATCAGAACATACTTCAGCTATTGCTTTTCTAGTAGTTTCAAAGTACAATATTAAGGTTTAAAAAAGTGATACGATAAAAATATTCCTAAAATATTTTTGTGTTACCAGCCTAAAACAATATTCGCTAAATTTAGGGGAAATTGTTCAATTCTTGATCTTTTGTTTAAATTTATTAATAATACTTTACAAAAAATGTTTATATTACTACAAAAATCTAAATAATATAGTTGATATTAAAACGATAATGCCGTAATTTTAGATTATGCCTGGTAAATGATGATGTCTTCCCAGAACATGTTGATGCTCTTTCAACATTATTTTGTTTAATGCTATTTATTTATACAGCAAAATCCAAAATTAACATATGCGAGCTATTTAAAAACGATTGTAAACTGAAAACAATGTTAAGCTTAAACCCTTTTTAAAATTTATTATGCGTGGTCCTCATTTAAAATTTGTAATTCAACCCTTCACTTATGTGGAGAATTCCCCTCGATTTTGGAAACAAATACTAAATAAACTTTCATTGTGTATCTAGTAAGATTAAAAATCTATCTAGCATCATTAACATAAGTGTGAAAAATCCGTATCTTTTTTTACATTATCAACTAAAAAAACACCATTTTTTTGTTTCCTAAAATCGAAAAATTTTACATACATATTTGTTATGAAATGTACATCAAAGTTAATTATAAAATGTTTAAAATATTTTGCTATTTAAACTAAAGTTTTTTAATTTTAATTAAACATATTATACGTTTTTGTCATAATTTACTAGCAATGTGAGTGTGAGGAAAGTATTTAATTCGTCTTACATTGTTAGTAAATCACATGATATGTGAAATGTAGAAGTAAACTCAGATTTGTTTTGACGTGACATGAATCGCTACTTAAATTTGCAACACCTAGTTTTATGTATCTAAATATTATAATTATAATTCAATTATTTTTTTTCTGAAAATTTTAATAACGTCAATGAAAATAATATTTTTGGACTACTCCTTGCAGTTAAATACCTTCCTCTACAAAATAATTAATGGCATACGTTGATTTTGGTAACTAACTAAATGTACGGTACGGTACGGTAATATATGTACGGTATACGTCATCAATGTCGTAACACAAATTTTGACTTCAAAGCTGGCAACACCAAGTTAGTAGTATCCTAACTTATATTTTTAAATTAATGAATATTTGTTTTGTTAAATGGAAATAATATAAAACTACAAAACCTTAGCTGTGATACTGTTTGTTGTAAATAGTTTAAAAGTTTAAACACAACCTCAACATTTTAATACTGGGTTATTGAAGTGGATGACAGAAATGTTACTAAATTTAATATTATTTCAAATTATGATTTTAAACTACAAAAGTCTGTATGTAAATTGATTTTATGAAAAGAATAAGCTCTATTTACAATTTAATTAATATTTTCTGCAAACTTTAAGAATTGAAAAATAGTATTGTGTTAAAACTATATCTACAATTATAAAAAGAGTTGGATTTGTTGTTTTAGTCATGAATATTGGGTTTTAAAACATGATTTAATTTTATTCTTGAACATGGGTTTAGACGGTTTATAATTATGGTTTTAGGAATACGTACAAATTATATTTTCTTTCATAGGCTTCTTGGGGCGGATTTACCCAAGTCTTAGCAAATGGAACCTGCTGCCCGGAAACCCGGAGGTCTAAAGTAATCCAGATAAAAGGGCAGACAAAAACACAAAGAGGTTAACCATCTGTATCATTACCAAAAGGCCTAGAAAACCCTTGACTGCAAATCCGCCCCTAAATGCTCTATTAAGTGAATGCAACGATCGTTAACTTGATTATCTTGATCCCAGTATCATATTTTAAACCAGCAATTACTAGCTACCCGCCGTTGCAACTCGTTAATTTCAGCCCTGTTTTGCATCGTACCGCCATTTTCAAATACACGGTCTAGCAACATTTTTTGTTTTATAAAATAACAGGAAAGCTAGATAGAAGCGTTCGTAAGTCTGATAAGTATATGTCCGCTTAGTACTGTTCGTTCGTCGACGCTTAAACGTACGTATAATAATCCGAAAATCAGGATTAATAATATTTTTTTGGTCTAGAAGTTTCTTGTTTGACAGTAATTTACTTTTGTGTTATTTTTAATAGTATGTAGAAGTATAGTACTAGAAGTGTTCCCAGATGGCGCTATTATCATTGACAGTTATATAGCGCTGTATTAAAAAGTTACAACAGCCATAGAGTATAATCTAGTGTTGAACAAAAGCGACAATATAAGGGCCTTAAATAGTATTTTTTTGTGCAATCATATTTAACCTTATCAACTATTTTTACAGAATCTTTCATATTACAATAAAATAAATAACACTTACTATATAAATAGGCACCAATTTTTAAGCAGCTAAATACACACTAAAACGAAATTGTGAATAAAGGACAAATAGGAATGTTACAAATTATTATCTTGTCAATTCTATTTGCTGTCTAGAAGGTGCAAAATATTTATGAATTACAAAAATGTATTTTGTACCTTATTTTATTTGGACTAATGCGACTCAGAGTTCAGGTTAGTGCATTTTTAATCTACTCCAAAAAAGGAGTTTCTCAGTTCGACTGTATATATTTTATGTTTTTTGCATTACTACGCCAATAACGAACAAATATTGATGGAGGAGTCAGGAAGTCGCATACAAATTTTCTTGCGAACATGATCGATGAAGTCGAGAAGTTATATGAAAAAAATATACATTATTAAGTATAACTCAAAAGTCAGTCGTCGGGTCTTGGAATTATGACCTAGGTACCTTTTTTAAGAAACCAATAGAAATACTTGGTTGGGGTAATAGCAAAATATTTCAAAAAATATTACCTATATAATTTCAATATTATATAGTTAAATACGAAATTTATTATTATTTAGAAAAAATATTTGTATTTTTAACTTATTTAAACATTTTTGCAACAACTTTGCTAACAAAATCAATTTCTTCTGTTAAATATCCATCGCTTGTTTATTAATATTTTATTTATTGATTTTCCAAAAACTGCTCCTGCACTAATGACAAGAGAATCTTTTGTTGTTTTTTTTACAACTACCCAACATAAAGATATAGTTTTACTTAGATGTGATAGATGTGTGTGTTTTACTTACTTGTGATGTCCTATCGTGGTTCAATATTAAGCTGTGATTTCTTGAATGAATTATTTCATAGAAATTCAAAACATTCATAAAAATCTATGAATTATTACAATTTCTTATTTTTTTAATAAGGTACAAAATACAGTTTCCAGTGGTCAGACTTCTCAAACCCAACTTAATTGCTTTTAAATACATACTCGTATAATATTTATGTAGCTTTAAAAATAAGAATAATTTGTGCACATTTATAAAAGATTTACGTTGCATTTGTGGGTTATTCCGAATATTATTCTTTAGCCAGCGATGCATTTTACACAATTATCGTTGTACTTTAAGGTATCGTTTAATATATAACATTAATTCGTATTTTTAACGGTTTGCACAATTTAAAACTCACCTAGTAAACGTGAAGGAAATAGTGATATTGGTTGTAATTTTGTGCTCACACTAAACTAAATTTAAGTTATTATTATCTTCTTTTAACGATAGCAGTAGACAGAAACAAAATACGTTATGTACTGACAGATTAGTTAGTACGTGATAATAGAGTAATAAGTAGTAAGTAGTAATAGAAATATTCTATTGACTTTTAGATGAAAAAAGATAACATACACTTAAAGTAAATTTAGTTGGTGCTCAGCAGAATTACCATCATTAATTAATAATTCCACTAAGCACCAACTAAAGATATTTCAGGTGTATGCTATATTTTTCCAATGAAGCAAAAATGAAAGAGGTCACACATTTAAGTCATTTAAAATTAGTCAGAATGTAATGACTTGTGACGTTTTTAATTAACGGTTGTAGAAATGATGTGTGTAACCTAATTTGACAGCGCTAAATATGATGTGTCTATTTCTATTGTTTCCTTTGAAAGAAAATAGCTATAAGTTTAGGAGTGCGCTGCAGAATCACCAAAATTATTTATGGCTGACCTTAATAATTATTAAGCTGAAAACATTAGAATCGGAACATTTGGAAATATACATCTTCACAACAGTAATATTGTCAATAATATAGTTAAAAATTTGCTTATTCTGACTTAAGGATCATTGCAATTTCATTGCGCACTCACTAAAAAAAATTTAAGTTATCGCTGTCTTCTTTCAACGAAACTATTAAAAAAAGACAAAATACTTTTGGTGCTGTCAGATTAGTTTCTACACAACACAACAAGTAGAAACTTTGATTAAAAACATCACAATTTGACAAGTCCGAACTAATCTGATATGTTCAAAGTGTTCCATCTCTTTTTTTTTCTTCATTTGAAAAAGATAGCAAGAATTTAAAATTAGTTTAGTTTGTGAACAGCAGAATCACTACCAATGTCGGGAAATCGTATACTAAAAATAAAACTTGGTATGTTAATGCTTTTCATCAGGTATCTGCATGCATGCTAAATATTAATATTGCTAATTATTTTCGTAATAACCCGCCACTGCTTTTGCTTACTTAAAGCAATCAAGTTAGTCTGTTTCGTAATAAATTGCCGCCTTAATGCTTCTTAAAATATTTCTGATTCGTAAGTATTTTTTTAGATGTATGTTATGTTACCCGGTAGTCCTAGTAGGTCGCAAAACAGAATTTTAACTAATAATAATACTAATAAATACCTTAATGATGTATTCAAAACTTTCTTTCTACACTTACTTATGACCCCTTAAATCAACAATTAGATACTAAAACTAAAAAAATATTAGGTCATAAGAGGTTGGAAACTAAAACCACAGAATAATTTGTAATAGTATGCACGTACGTAATACATACTAACGAAAACACTCAGAGATATTTTCTTTACAAAATTGTGACTTAATTTTAGATTAAATGGTAATTAACATAACTGAGTGTGGCAGTAAAACTTCGATTTTCGACGGTGAGAAATTATTTAATTAAAGTTAAAAAAATAACTAAACAAGCATTGAGGCGACAACTTGTCACGTTTCCTAAGTATTTCTAACTCTACATTAATTAATCTAAAATGTAAACTCAATATCATGCACGATCTTAAAGATGTAGGTTCTCAAAGTCGGGTTGTTCTATTGTAGCAGCTAAAACAATAAAACATTCAATTAGTCTACCTTGGGTTACTTTCAAACTTGACGAATACTGCAAGGTTAAGAAAAACTAATACGAAACAATTTTCTACGCTTATTACTGTTGTTTCAATATGGAAAAAATTACGTAAACTTGTTTAAAAATTAAACTATTTTGTCTATTTACAAAAACTAAATTATCATTTATTTTAAAATAGTGTTTCTATTGAAAAACTAATTTTTATGGCATAAATAGAATGCATTTTATGGGTTACAATAGTCACAAAAAATGTTAATAACTACTAACGATTTGTAGAAATCGGAACTCTCTAGTACTTTTAGCTATCTCGATTCTCTTGAATCCATGGATGCAAAAAATACTTGTAACTTAATACTTTAAATTTCTGTAGATTTTTAGTTAAGAAAAAATTTAACTAAATGTACTTTCTACGTTCTAAAAATCTGATTAAATATTGAAATCTGTAACACAGGTAACTACAACTACAAGGATAGGAATTCTACAAGAAAATCCTGTTTTAAGATAACCTGCTTATGAACAACAATTTGGCACATGTGGTATTACGCTAGCTATAACCTGATTAATTAATTAAAAGCTAATGAAAGGACGCTAGTAGGGTTACTTTTGAATCTCAATTTCATGCAAATTGGAAATTGGAATCGGATTTGTGTCGTTTTATACTCTTGAATTCAATAATAACGATTTATTTGTTAATAAATGTTTTTAGTATAAAAAAATCAACAAATCCGTCATGACAATTTATCGTAAACTATTAACTAAATGTTAAAAAGGATTATGTGTTTTTATTAAACCACGGTAAAAGTGAAATTTGTTCTATTACTATAAACTATAGACGCCGCCATATTGGCTTCGGCTGCTCTGACGTCACCGTCACGCGACATGCTACACACAGACCAAAAAATTTGAAACGATGTAATAAAAGTTTCACTTTAATAATTCGCTAGTACTGAGATCAAGAGTTCTTTAAATGGCAAATTCGGTTCCAATTTCCAATTTGCATGAAATCGTAATTCAAGAGTAGCTCTACAGATTAATTACAATACTATTTCATTAAAAACTCGATATCTATAACATATCATAAGTTAATCGTTTTAAGATGAAAAAATGATAAAGCTTAGTCAACCCGCGTTTGTCGGATGAATGGTGATAGCAGTATGAGTGTGAAATGATTGCGGGCGTACCTCTCGAGCAGCCGCCGCTTGAGCTCGGGCGGGTAGGTGACGTAGATGTAGTGGTCGTCCTGGTCCTCCTCCAGCAGCCCCTCCTCCCCGGCCAGCCGCTCGCCGCGCGCCGGAGACGAGTGTGTGGTCATCGACACGGATGCACTGCCCACTTGGCTGCCTTCCTCAGAACTGACAAACACCAATCAACTTACCAAGGATCAACCGGGGTTTTGTAGCCATAGACAGATAAGATAGTCGCAGATTTTTTTTATCGAATTTCGTGTAGGTACACATTAAGTAAAAATAGTCAATTTGCTAGTATTTTGCACAATTTTCTTGTCAAGGTGCTCAAGTGAAGTATTAATGAAGAAAGTAGAATATCTCTATAATCTTATAGACATCTAAGACCTGTGTGAACTAGCGATCCAGCGTCGATCTTAAGTTCTTGAGGTCCCGAATTCGGCCCCGGGTCAAGAAACAAAAAAAATAGAAAATGTATATTTATTTTCAATTTTTTAATAAAAATAACGTTGCCCGGGATTGGATATGTGCGCGGTTGACCATGGGCTTGCCACCTATCACATTGTGGGACTAATGTCCGATTTCATCTATACTGTAGGGGAACTTTTAACGTTATTAATGGGACTGCTTCAATATTCATGCTTTAAAACAGTCCCCTAAAATACGTTAAAAGGTCCCCTAAACCAAGGAGCTCTTGGTGAAATCGGGCATTAGTGTCTTCGGCTAGTCGTGGATGCCCTGGTTGTGCCTCTGCCTACCTCTTAGCGGATATGGACGTGGAGAGTTTTAATTTCTTTTTTCATTTGAAATTAAATAAAATATCATCCAAAAACGAAAAAAAAAATTCTGGTAAAGTTAGAGTGCTTAATATTAATAATATTATGAGGTGGCTATTTGTAATTATCGATTTCCCATTTAAGTAACACAGGAATGGATATTTGTCGAGTAACGACCAAAACTTACCTATTCTTGTAGAGAACTTGACGATCTACAAAAAAAGTCTGACATATTTTTTCGCTAGGTTGATTCCTTTCAAAGTTATTCGAAGTTTTATTTCCAACCCATAATATAAAAAATCGTAGTTACAATTTTTTAAACTTTATTATCAAATATTGCCTTAAATCATAAAATATCTCATCAATCATAAAATCAATCATAAAATAAAATTAAATTATAATAAAATATAATCAGAAAAATAGATTTTCTCTCACTTAATTGAAAAAAAATCAAAACTTCACTTACCGGAATAATTTTAAATCTTATAAACTCTTTCAACGATGCTGTTACAAAATCTATTATTATTTAAATCAAAGTCGACAAAAAAATTACAATTAATTTATCGAATAAGAAATTCAAAAGCAATAAAAATAAAATATTTTATACGTTTGAGGTATAATTTTTTTTTCGTCATTTTGGTAGATATTTTTATGGTATCAAATGAAAAAAAAAATATTTTGGCCCACCCTAGTGGAGATACTTTTTTTAATTAAAAGAGCTCGAGTAAAAATGCGACCGCTTTACTTTAAAAACCTGACTTGTCTTTATGACGACTTATGACTAACTTTGAACAAATTAGGTATGGCTTTTCTGAATTGGGTAATTTGATGCAAATTTAAACATTACTATTGGCATATGCTAATGCCCCCTACAGAAAGGAAAAAAGGGGCAACCATAAATTGTCTCTGTTTTAGAATAGGGATACATTGCTAGTTTGTAGGATAGGGTATCCAACAAATACGATATCAGTTAAAAATAATGGAGTCAATATAGGAGAAAGTTGATAAAAAAATCTTGACACTCATGTGACGCAGGTCATTTGCGTAGAAAAGACTGCGTCATCCACCGCCTTATTTATTCTTTTGTATTTGACACTGTCATATTTATATCTGTACATATTAGAAATAACCTTGGCTACAGGAGAGACGCGTATTTACTATGAATGATGTAGTCCGTAGGGGCTACGGTTGTCTTTTAGGAATGTTTTTTCGATTTGTGATATAATATGGGCCAACTGTTATAAATAATTATAAAATTTGTAAAAGATCTAATATTCTCTCCCTATTGTCCAATCCACGTAAAAACTACAACTATAGCTGTCTTTTTTTTATGTTATAGGAAGGCAAACAAGCAGACGGATTTCCTGATGGTAAGAAATTCACGCTGCCTAGAGACATCAAAGATGGCAATGGTGCGTTGCCAACCTGAGGTCAGGATGTCAGGCCTCGAGCAAAAGTAAGTTTACCGGCTACCTTACCCTCAGAACCGGAACACGTCATGACGTTATGGCGGCAGGAATAGGTAAGGCGGTGGTACCAATCCGGGCGAGTCGCTGCGAAACTCTACCACCTAGTCAGATGTCACGGTGTTAGTGATGATAAGCCTATGCTCGCCTTATACGAGTTGCCTGGCAAGAAAAGCAGATGGTCTATTCTGCAAAGGAGCCCGGACCAACACAGGAACCAACTCTAAAGTTGGTTTTTGTACATTCGTAAAGGAAACTCGGTCGTACTACAACTGATGGTTAAAGGTTATGTCTCTTTCAAACACGACGCATATAGGGGAGACCGAGGTGAGTTGTGACAGAGGAAAGTTGTGACATCCTTGATTTTTTGAAACCTATTAACGAATCGAGCTCGCAATAGCGTACGTTTATCAGTTCAAGTCTCGAGCTAGCTAACGTGCATTATTGTGAATTCACATCACAAACAGTTTGTAAATTCCTAAAAATCGACGATGTCCCCGTGTTGGTCCTGGCTCCTTTGTAGAATAGACCATCTGCTTTCCTGTGCCAGGCAGCTCGTAAAAGGCGAGCATAGGCTTGCCGTCACTAACACCGTGACATCTAACTAGGTGGTAATTTCGCAGCGACTCACCCGGATTGGTACCACCGCCTCACCTATTCCTGCCGCCATAACGTCATGACGTGTTCCGGTTCGGAGGGTAAGGTAGCCGGTAAACTCACTTGCTCGAGGTCTAACATCCCGGCCTCAGGTTGGCAACGCACCATTACCGCCTTTGGTGTCTCTAGGCGGCGGGAATTTCTTACTATTAGGAAATCCGTCTGCTTGTTTGCCTTCCAATGTCATAAAAAAAATGTCACAACTCGCCCCTGTCACAACTCACCTTGGTCTCCCCTATATGCGTCGTGTTTGAAAGAGACATAACCTATAAACCCATTACCATTTGTATAGTAACAACAAGGTATTGAGCAGCTTTTTTTATTGAATCAGGCGTTACTTTGCGGAAATCCATTATAACAGATGTAACAGCCTTTATTTTGCTAGATTCTATACTTCTTATCGTCGGAGCTTGGTGGAATTCCATTCTTGATGTAATTTATTTAAAAACACTTGTACTTTCCACAATATATTTTATTATATATATTTTATTATATAACAACTTGTTATATAGCCCTGATGATGCTTGTATAGCGAAACCGGTTGGCTAAATTATAAAAATAAAAAATAATAAAATATATTGTGGAAAGTACAAGTGTTTTTAAATAAATTTATTTTGCTAATTCCGCGTAAGCAGTGTAACAGTGTAACGACTTGTGTCGTTTGGAGGATTATTTGCCACAACATGTAGTGAGCAGCGCCAGTTCACAGTGTAATAAATGAAGGTGATGTCTCACTCGAAGACGATCCATATGATGTAGTAGCACATGCAGAGCGCCAAGGCCAGCCCCGTGGCCAGCGCCAGCAGCAGCGGCCAGGGGAAGGGGCGCGCGGCGGGCGTGGCGTCCTCCCAGTACCGGTCGCAGCTCAGGTACCAGCACACCCCGCGCTGCATCTCCTCTGTACCGACACACAACCAGAGAGGTAGTATAGTACTACCTACTATTTAAATTATCCGCTTCGGCTTTACCCTTTAATTTTTTAATTGGCTGACCTAATCTAAATTTAAGCGAAATAATTAATTATAAATAACAACTCTATATATCTTTAAAATACATTCGGATTTCCGAAGCTTGACGAATATAGCCGACGCGCATAATTTAAATACTACTACTGTAGTAAAAATACGGAAAGATGACTTCGTTCTGCAAGATTGAGTTATAAAATTTATCAATAATATTTAAAATATATTACCATTTACACCTATACATTATATTAAGATTTGGCCGATCCGATTTGGCAGCAATCACTGCTTATCATGGGTATGTAGGAGCAATCCTAAGGTACGGAATTGTTTTATGGGGCAATTCGACGAAAGCGGATAATGTTTTTATTGCTCAAAAAAAATGTATTAGGGCGCTATGTCACATATCACGTTTTGAATCTTGCAAACCTAAATTTAGATCAATGAAATTGTTAACTTTTACATCACTGTACATCTTAGAAGCGGGTTTATTTGTTCATGATCTGAGTTCTGGGATTTTAGGTAAAGTTGACTTTAGGGACCTTAAGATAACCCTGTATTCCCTACGCCATACTCTATAAAGAAGTAATCGGTGTCAGCCTCAGGTAAATTAATTTTAGTTGGTATGAATATCTAATTGTTTTAATTTGGTTATAACATTGTAAAAATGCATCGTATTTTTATTTTTTTAGCACTTGCCCTGTGCGTGGGATAAATTTCTATAAATTTTCTTTTAATTCTATAAATTTCTATAAAATTCTATAAATTTCATCGGTGATGAACTCATTTGGTGGGTACTCAGAATTGTGTATCTATAGGACATAACTACCCACGTAAACGGGTTGGAAAGGAATTAAAAATTTCGCCACGGGACTTGAATCCTCAGTAGCTCAATTGGTTAGAGCATTCGTCGGCTTGAGACGAAAGGTTACAGGTTCAAATCCTGTCTGGGGCGAAATTTTTTCTTTCTTTAAAATTTATAGAAATTGTAAAAATGATTAGTAACATAGTGTTCCTAACGGGAAACGCTTGGATCTCGCATTGTAAGGAAGCCCAAGAGTGGATTCTCGCAGTTACTCCAGTACATCAGTTTATACGGGAAATATCTTGTATCATGGCTAAACACCTCATTGTAAATCTAATTCTATGGAGGAGTGCATGTAAGGTAAATGTCTATATTTCTTTTACGCACAAATATATTCCAATGTGTCACATTAATGTGTGGTAGGTTTGTTGCATGTCAAAGGACATGTTTAAATATTAAGACGATTTGCGTGACCTCGGGAGTCCTACTACCGGATCAGAAACCTTAAAAATCAATAGCCATTACGGCATCTGGCATCTGTCTGATTGACATGTCCCTGTCATCGAAGACACAGTAGGCATCTGATGCTCTCCTCGCGTACCATTAAGTGCCTGTAGGCTGTAATATTTAGTTTAGTTTTTACGCTCAACGCACAGCCAAAAATAAAAACGACGCATGACTTAACTCCCCACTGTCTAATAAGCAAAGTCCAATATGTCTCCATAACGCTGGAGTAACTACACACTTAGCATCCCAGACTCCCCTACAAGCTTACATGGGAAAATAATAAATGGACATATCGAAAGTCCACCAACCTTCGAGTTCTGTGAACTGGTGCTGCGTGAGGTGTAAAATCAGCGTTGAGATACATGAATGTACGACCCTCTCACACCGGACCTGCAAATTTTAAAGATATGTCAAAATTCAGACTACGCTAGAAGAAATTGTCCTTTCAGTATATTATGCCGCTGAGTCGGAGGATATTATAAAAATATATTCATAAATTTAAATAAAGAAACACTTATACTGTTTTACGTTTCATAATTTATTATTTTATAAATAGCCTACCGGTTTCGCTTATGACAGCATTATCAGGCAAAACTTAAGTTATAAGTAAAATAGTACAAGTGTTCTTTATTTAAAAATACGAATACTTGGAAGTTTTACCAAGCGCCGACGATGGAAAATATCAAATGAAAATATATCTTGAATATTGTATCCGTTTTATGGAAATGTCGCCAATATTCCACTGCCAATCGCCAGTTTGCTAGCTGCCTGTATCGAGATCTAGATACGATTCAGTGGGGAAAAAATCAATAGCTTGCAACCCCATTGTATAACGGATTAAAGTTTTTTTTTGTATCTACCCACTACGAAATGAATTTATGTTTATTATTCAAAAATATTGTTCAGTAATTTAAGTTCTAGCCCTGATGATGCTGTCAAAAGCAAAAAGGGTAGGCTATTTATAAAATAATAAAGTATAAGTGATACGTAAAACAGTACAAGTGTTTCTTCATTTAAAAATATGAATATTTGGAAGTTTTACCAAGCGCCGACGATGGAAAATATCAAATATCTAGGTACGTGTTGAAGATATTTGGGACGTTTCGTTGTATAAATACGTTTAGAAGTATTTATGTTAAATACCTTAAGGCTCTGTAAGTGCGCTGGATCGCAAGCAGCACGCTCTGCCTGTAGGTCTGCCAATTTCTTTTGTCGGCTGTCCGGTGGGAGAGATGACTCCACCGTATCAGCATCGCAAAGTTCTGCTGTTTGGTTAGCATCTCCTTCGCTTTCTTCTCGTTTTTTAGCTTCTGACTCTAAATATAAGAAAAACCATAAGTATTAGTATTTACAGGGTTACATTTAAAGGACCAGCCAAATTTTTATAAAGGTTTCTGCATTAATAACACGTTAGATCTACGTTATTGAAGATTTAACAAAAACACGAATTTAAAATTTATCCGTCGCAAAATACAAGATGCGCGGTATGATACAATAACGTAAAGAAAGGATTTAACTGGTTTTCCCCAACCGCAATCGTATACGCAGGCTGATGACATCATTAATCACACCAGGTTTGACATAGCATGACAAGTGAATTATTTTGCGGGCTATCTTAAAATATTTTTTTAAAGTTTATTTTAATTTGGCAATAATATTTAAAATGAACTATCAATTCAACCAGCACTTCCTTATATTAAAATTTGGCCGGTCCTTTGAAAGTAACCAACCTGTAAGTATATGAAACCTCAACTTTTTAGGTTCTAAGTTATTCCACATAATCTTTCTGCCTTATTTTTATATGATTAGCCTCTATTTTATGTAACCTGTAATACTATGCATAGTTTTAGTTTATTAATACAAAAAATAATTCGGCAAAGAAAATTTATCAAGTGCCTAAAATTGACACGGGTGTTAGATGCGTTTTATATTTGTTTCGTACATAGTTCTCAGTTTGGCTGCCCCATTATTTTTCCTCGCGGTATTGTCGACTCCCTGCATAGCCATATGTTCAGATATAAAGGTACGTTACCAGGAGGTTCAGTATCAGAGTCAGTTTTAGGGCAGTCGGCGGCAGAAGTGGGTGGCGGCTGCTTGGGCCGCTGACGGCGCCGGCCGACCCGGGCGACGCTGCGTGTGGCGGCGGGCGCCAGCGCCTTGCGCGCCGCCTCCGCGTCCTGCCACACCTCCACGTCGGTGCTGGGCCCACTGCCCACACTCAGCAGCCCGTGCGCCGCCAGCACCTGACACCGCATTATGTCACAGTAATCTGCGAGGCACACTGCATCTTCTGCCTGAAATAGTAACTTTTTTTACCTTAAATGTTAATAAATTGTTGTTTGATATCAGGGACTGTGAATTGTATTGACTATTGGGACTCCATTCAAGAGTTTGCAAAAAATTCAGAATTATTGTCGTTTGTCGTTCACAAGTAATAATACTTAATAAAGTTACGACAAGTCCATTTAAATTAAAATTGGCGCTATTAAAATAATTAAATTTGAAGGTACTGTCATGCAGGACTCTTTCTGGATCATTTGTATTAAATATCGAGAGGCCGGTAGAGTACACGAACATTGGGTAAACCATGCTTTTGGGGGACCGGAACGTAACACGTGGCGGCAAAAATAGGTAAGACGGTGGATCCTTACCAGAGCAAGTTGCTGCACTTTACCACCATTAACCTTTTTGTTATTATTATGATTTTTTTAGTCTGTAATGGTGTCTAATAGAGTGTCTAGCAAAGACTCAGATGGTCTATTCTACTCTGCGGACCCGGACCACAACGAGGCCTTTGAGTAATAAAACTAAGCGGTTCAGTTTTTGGACTTGACTGCATGAGGTCCCGGGTTCGAATCCCGGGTCGGGCAACAAAAAGGAAATTGGGTTTTTCGAATTTTCTAATAAAACAATGTTGTTTGGGATTGAAAATGTGCCCGGTTGGCAATAGGCTTGCCACCTTTTTCTCTGTGTTGGTCCGGGCTCCTTTGCAGAATAGACCATCTGCCTTTCTTGCCAGGCAGCTCGTAAAATGCGGGCATAGGCTTATCATCACTAACACCGTGACATCTGACTAGGTGGTAGTGTTTCGCAGCGACTCGCCCGGGTTAGTACCACCGCCTTACCTATTCCTGCCGCCATAACGTCATGACGTGTTCCGGTTCGGAGGGTAAGGTAGCCGGTAAACTTACTTTTGCTCGAGGCCTAACATCCTGACCTCAGGTTGACAACGCACCATTACCATCTTTGGTGTCTCTAGGCGGCGTAAATTTCTTACCATCAGGAAATCCGTCTGCTTGTTTTGCCTTCCTATTACATAAAAAAAAACTATCACATTATGGGACTTAGCGTCTTCGGCTAGTCGAGGGTGCCGTGGTAGCCTCTGCCTACATCCTCGGAGATATGGACGTGAAGATGATTTTTTTTCTTACGAGCTGGCTGGTTGATAGGCAATGTAGTGGATTCCTCAATGGAGTGCTAAACTAACACGTGATAAAAGCATTGAATATATTTATAGATGACCTTGTTAATCTGGTTCTTGTGTCGCT
The DNA here is from genome assembly GCA_002245505.1 of Calephelis nemesis. NCBI lineage: Eukaryota > Metazoa > Arthropoda > Insecta > Lepidoptera > Riodinidae > Calephelis > Calephelis nemesis. Next base: position 85,427 of record NJDD01003391.1, on the reverse strand, counting down.
GGTCGAAGTGCGTGTCGAGGTGTCGCTCCTCGTAGAAAGATTTGCCGCAGAAAGCGCACGTCCACTGCGTAGACCTGTGCTGAAGCTTTGCAGCATGCTGCGGCGCGAAGATGTCGCGTGCTGGGTGAAATGGACACTCTAGTGGAAGTTTCACCTGGAATTATTCATTGAATTTTCTTTTTACCCAGCTGCATACTAATGTTTCGTTTGTATATTTGTATATATTGCAGATACCTAGATATTTATGCCTGGTTTTACTACCTCATTCTATATGTGTGATGTAGTATAAAGTATTCTGTAAGTATGTTGTGTAATATAAATGAGGTATTGTTGGAATCGATCAACAGCCTATACCGGGTGGCATATAAAGTACCAGCCAAATTTTGAGAAACAATTCGGGATCGATAACACTTTCAATCTATGAAGTAATAAAAAAAAAGTTAATAATGTTTATCCAATGCAAAATACAAGATGCATGGTTATAGCGCAAACAAAGCGTAAAACTAGTTTCCACCGAGAGCACACCGATTTAACATCAACAGTTTCTTTCAATCCCACTCTTTCTCGGATCTCATTGAAAGATAAGCAAGCATACCGCTTTCATAATGATAAATACAGACGACTGTAAAAGTTGTTATGTAGCATTGCCAACCTTTTTTTTATGTTATAGAAAGGCAAACAAGCAAATGGATTTCCTGATGGTAAGAAATTCACGCCGCCTAGAGACACCAAAGGTGGTAATGGTGTGTTGCCAACCTGAGGTCGGGATGTTAGGCCTCGAGCAAAAGTAAGTTTACCGGCTACCTTACCCTCCAAACCGGAATAGGTAAAGCGGTGGCACCAATCCGGGCGAGTCGCTGCGAAATTCTACCACCTAGTCAGATGTCACGGTGTTAGTGATGGTAAGCCTATGCTCGCCTGTTACGAGCTGCCTGGCAAGGAAGGCAGATGGTCTAAAAACCCGGACCAACACCTTAGTCAACCTAATTGAACTTTTTGCTTAAGTTTATTAGGTACCTTGCTCTCCAAATTAGAAGAGGACATTGGCGAGTATTGACCCCATGGTAAGTACTTTTGTAATTATTGGATACTATTTTCACAAATAATGTGCTTATTGAAAAAATATTTACCAGCACGAGAACTTTATTCAATAATTCCATTATGAGGTATGACATTGTGATGGAATTTTAGAACAAGGTATTATAATCTATATATTAATACGTGAGTCAAAACTTTGGACCCGTTTTTACGAAAATTGTGCGAACAGAGGAGTATGAAATTTTGTACACTACTTTATATGTAGGAGAAGTGCAGAACGCTAATATTTTTTAATCATAATGCTTATAAAGTATATTAAATCAATAAAACATTACCCACACTACCATGCATTTGACACACACAAACAAATATATTGATGATAATGACAAAAGATGGCGCCCTAAAATTTGGAAACGTAGTAGTTGGTCTTGAGAAATGAAGATGGCGTTCTTATCAACAAGATTTTAAAATTTGTTATAGTCGAATTTCGACCAATGGGAACCACTAGTAATATATAATAAGGTATAATAATACTAAGATTAAGGTACCGACGTTATTGTAATACTAGACTAGGCACCACCTATAGGTAGAAAGAGTTCACGATACGTAATTCTAATATCATAAAATCAGTGTTTTTTACTTACATTATCACTTCTGTCACACTCTTGAATCTCGAATGAATGCAAATTGCAATCGGATAGTTTATTTTAGATACTAGCGGATTATAAACATTTAGTTGAAAAAATTGTATGTTTGGTCTAGAGGTCGCACTTGTCTGCTTGAAGTCGGGCATAAAAAAATTATAAAATATTTATTATGAATTTCCTATTAAAAATAACGTTGCCCGGGATTAGATATGTGCCCGGTTAGCTTGCCACCTATCACATTATGGGACTTAGTGTCTTCGGCTATTCGTGGGTGCCCTAGTTATGCCTCTGTCTACCTCTTCCTATCCCCAAATAAGCGTGAAAAAAATTAACGAATCCAAGTAAATAAGTACTTTTTTGTATATTTTGTATATTATTAACTGATTCGCTAGTATTGTGTTCAAGAGTACCCAGAATGACATACTCGATTCCAATTTTCAATCTGCATGAAATCGAGATTCAAAAGTAGGCCTACAAAAGTGACAAATTTAGCATCACAATGTTAATATCACCTATCTCTATAGGCGGCATGTATCTTTGTCAGCATATCCGTCGCTTGTTTGCCTTTCAATGCCTTTACTTTTAGTTTAAACTAGCCGCTCCGGCGAACTTCGTTCCACCCTCGAATTTTTTTTTTTATTTTTTTATTTTTTTAGCACTTGCCCTGTGCGTGGGATAAATTTCTATAAATCTTAAAGAAAGAAAAAATTTCGCCCAGACAGGATTTGAACCTGTAACCTTTCGTCTCAAGCCGACGAATGCTCTAACCAATTGAGCTACTGAGGATTCAAGTCCCGTGGCGAAATTTTTAATTCCTTTCTAACCCGTTAACGCGGGTAGTTATGTCCTACAGATACACAATTCTGAGTACCCACCAAATGAGTTCATTTGGTGGGTTATATATTCATTCATAGTTATTATTCGATGCAAGAAACGAAAGTTATGTCCATTCTAAAAATGTGAATTTCATCGGTGATGAACTCATTTGGTGGGTACTCAGAATTGTGTATCTGTAGGACATAACTA
>NJDD01003391.1:58372-79248 GCA_002245505.1 Calephelis nemesis | reverse complement strand
AGAGCCAATCACCGCGCTCCCCCGTTCCATGATTACTATGAACAATGGCGCTCTAAAGTAAACGTCTTAAGCGACAAAACACTATTTTTGACACTATAAAAGTAATTTTAAAAATGTACAAAAACTGAAACACTTATCTTTTAGGTGTAGTTCTTATCTATGTTTACGTTAAATCTGGTGTCGATATTTTCATATTTGAAGTAGACATTTGCGTTTTGCTTTCAAAAAAGGGTTAACTTTTGAATTTTTTTTCTATCGAGCAAAGTGAAATGAATCGTGTTTTGGAAACACTGGTCTAGTAAAGCATATTCATGTTAATCTTGTGTATTTTTGTCAGCAAGATCCATGATTGCTTTGTATGAAAAAAACAGTAAACTGCTGACGTATTTTAGCGTATATGGCCCCTTAAATAATTTTAAATGAATTAAACACTGCCAAATAAGGAAACTTGTGGTTTAGTACGATAAAGAAAAAATGTAGCTGGTTTTACCTGTAAACATTTATTGACTTTCAACAATTAATAGTATTAAAAAGTAGAATGAATGGGTTGAGTGCTTATCTATTTATCTAATTGACTTAATTTACATAAATTATTAGAAATTATGATAAAACCGTCTACTATTAATCATCTTCACCACTTTCAACTTCATCAACTGCTGGTTAAAGTAGGTAATTTGTCAACAATATGGTTGCCGGTTTTTAAGTTAAAAACCAACCATGAAGCTTGAGGTATAATGCGTTTATTACAAAGAATATATATTTTTTATAACATTGGAAGGCAAACAAGCAGACGGATTTTCTGATGGTAAGAAATTTCCGTCGCCTAGAGACACCTAAGGTGGCAATGGCGCGTTGCCAACTAGAGGCCGGGATGTTAGGCCTAGAGCAAAGTAAGTTAACCGGCTACCTTACCCTCCGGCTACCTTGGAATTGAAATTGAAAATGTTAATTTGAAACAATTATACAATTACACAATTATTTCGGATTGGTACCACCGCCTTACCTATTCCTGCCGCCATAACGTCATGACGTGTTCCGGTTCGAAGGGTAAGGTAGCCGGTAAACTTACTTTTGCTCGAGGCCTAACATCCTGACCTCAGGTTGGCAACGCACCATTACCATCTTTGGTGTCTCTAGGCGGCGTGAATTTTTTACCATCAGGAAATCCGTCTGCTTGTTTGCCTTCCTAAAACATAAAAAAAAATTACAACATGTTACAACGATAATAACTGAATTAGTCAGACATTGTGTCGCAGTTATTAACGCCACCTCCGGAAACGGAGTTGTCCCAATAAGGATAAATAAAATTAACTAATATAGCTAAGTAATCTTGAAAGTTGCGTGTGTGAGTGTGTGTACGTGTGTGTGTTGTGTTGTGTGTTTGTGTTTGTGTCTAAAAAAATTACATTGATATAAATTAAATTAAGGGTAGTTTTAAATTTAACTAACTCTTCTACATCATCGTCGTCATTTAAGCCTAAAAGCCATTGAAATAATTTCAATTTGCAATCCCGAAACAACAGAGAATAAGTATTGAGAACTCTGTTAATTTTTTTATATAAAATGGGACTGATAAAGAGAAACTGATGGCTTAATGAGTTTAGTCAGTATCTCTCAATTTCACAAACCTCCTGTCTTCTTCTGATATTGAATAGATTAAGATTAAAAGGTAAAAGTGAATGCTTGCTTAATATAGAAATCCAATCCGTCTTAGATAAAAACAGAGATATTTTTCTTAGCAGCTAGGTATGCTACTGTACATAGAATCAGCTAAATGGAAGCTGGAATGGAAAGTTATGTCCCGATTCTAAACACTTTTTGCTCAATGATGATGATGATGTTTATTTTTTTGCATTACCCAAAGAAGTAATGCAGCCACATTTTGATTGCGGTTTTGACATCCACAAGTATCTAAAAATAAACTAATTTCTTGGACAGTTTCAGGGACACAGTTTAAAAGATAGTTTAATAGTATACTGCCAATTTCAGAGCTACCTTTCCATCCATTCATCTCTGACTATAAAAAACAATAGGCAAATTGGGTAGATCGTAAGGTTATTTATATATAACTTTCTTAAATAATAGGGAAGTCCGACATCGCAGGAAGGTATTTGAAGTACTGCTTGGAAAAATTTTACAGAAATAAAATGCTCATAAATCTGTGGGGTAACGCTCGCTGACCGCATTCGTAACAGTGAGATTCGAGAAAGAATGGGATTGAAAGAAAGTGTTGGTGTTAAAATGCGAAAGGGCATGCTCCGCTGGTTCGGTCATGTGGAAAGAATGACAGATGAAAGATTGAGAAGCAGATATAAAATGCGAATGTGGATGGATGTAGGTACCCGGGGAGACTAAGGCTGACATTCGGATAGTATCCGAGGGTGGTGTCAAGAGTCTGCGAAACCGGCGTGTTTGTATGAAAAGGGTAATTAATGTGAAGGAAGCAAGACAGGTTTGTCAGAACTGTTTCTTGGATCTCACTGTTATGAATGCGGTCAGCGAGCGTTATAGCGTTTCAACCGTATTTATCCTACTTTAATGCTTTTTCTGACATACCCAACTCTCGCTTCCAAACAATAACGTTAGGATAAGCACAGAATTATGCAAAGCGAGTCTAGCTTTTTGACTTTCAAATAGCTTGGGTAAGCTCCATTCACACTATTATGTTAGTATGGCCCATTTAACCTTTGCACGTCTCTTAAATACTGCCTGGTAAGAATGCCAGAAAGAATATGGTGTATTACACAGGCATTCAAAAAAACGCGGGGACAAAGAAAATTATCATTACTAATGAACTATTGCATGGACAGGGGCGGATTTCCCAATAGGCCGGGCCTACTCGGATATAATTAAATCATTTACTGATTTTCGTTTTATTTTTTTCATTTTTATTTAATTTCTATAGTTGATTTAATTTTGCATGCTTTACAGCACATAAGGCACTTCTTTCGTAGACCTAGGGCAGCCAACGTATCAAATCCGCCCCTGTTAATGGAGTAACCACGTCACGTTTTGATATTTTATCGAAAGATGGCAAATGATTTCGAAACGGTCCCAAAATTTTTTTCAACATCCTGCTAGAAGTTTTTAAGTTCCATTAATAATGCATTAAATGTCGTTTCGTAACAAAAACATTAGTGAAAAACTTATGCATTATTAAGTGTAACTTGAAACTACTACTTAGTAGCTAGTATGTTGATAAAATTAACGTGGGACCATTTCGGAATAATTTGCAAAAAAAAAATCAAACCGCGATGTGGTATCTAATAAAATAGATGGAGTCGTTTTCTATAGTTTTACTGCGCTTAATTGTGATGGAAATACTATTCGAAACTAATAAGTAGAGCCTAACTTTTAATTAATTAAAATATTTTTAAAAGCGTGACTGGTGCCTCCGTAGGGCGATACCAGAGGGCGAATTCAACATAAAGCCCGTCACACACGTAGCTATAATATATATTAATATGAACTATGGCAAGAAATATTACAATATATTTTCTAAACAAATATTCAAGCGACCGCACACGCAACTATAATATATATTTCTATGACGCCACCAACGAATATATTATCGCATATTAATACATATTACTGGATATTATGGTACAGCAAACGCTAGGCCGACCATCAATGAATGAGGGCAAAATATCGTCTCCGTGTGTGGTAGCTTACTATAATATATATTATAGCGCGGCATATTAATATATATTATAGCTACGTGTGTGATGGGCTTAATGGAAGGGTCACTCTACAGGGCGACATGCCAACAACCTTTTAGTTTTTAGTTCACGCAACTGGCTATGCCTAATCTATGTTTGTTGGTGTTAACCATAATTGGCAATTAACAGGTCAAAACAATCACTGTTCGATAACAATGCCTAAAACATTGTCGAACATTCGACATATAACCGGCTTAACTGTATTTAAAGGAGGTAAGTTTTAAACACTGAAATATTTAAATTTGGAACATTTTATCTGCCTGGACTTTCACATTTTTTTGTATATGAAATTAAGGCAATGACTACGGTTTTATTTCGTATCTGAATTTTTTTTTGACAACTTTAAACGATTATTTAATATAAAACTAGATAGACTTGTGAGACTTATGGCCGATTTCACCAAGAGCCCCTATACTTTAGGGGACCTTTTAACATTACTTACGGGACTGTTTCCATATAAAACAGTCCCCTAAAATACGTTAAAAGTCCCCTAAAATATAGGGTCTCTTGGTGAAATCGGGCATTAGTGTCTTGGACTAGTCGTAGGTGCCTCTAATTGTGCCTCTGCCAACCTATTCGAGAATATGGGCTTGAACTACTTGGGCTACTTACTAATAAAAACAAAGGGACGGTATTGCAACAGACTGAAGGTATACAGTTTATGTTTATTTATAAAGTACACCTTTTGACAGTCGTTGCGATTATCATGTTCCGGTTTGGATTATCGTAAGTTCACTGGCTGCCTTAGCAAACTTTTAAGCTAGATATCAACCTCGGCCCTCAAACTAGCCATGTGCTATCACCGTTTTTAAATATCTTCCAGGAAACACTGCTTTTGCTTTCATAGTATAAAAAAGAGGTTAAGATGTCGTTAACTATTGAAGACAAAGCCATATTTTACCATAAGCGTGCGTTGTGTAAAGTTATTTTAAAACATCCCTTTAAAATTTCAAATAGTTGCGGGTAAAATTGGAAATATTCGTCAAATTGTAAAATCCCCAGTTTGAACGTTTTCTCATATTTATTATAAGATTATGGTGAGTTAGTTATGGACTCAAAAACTACTTAGATTTTGAATCATTAGGTATTTTGTCGTATAACAATTGAGACTCCGTTGACTTATTCACTGGTGACTGGTCAATACTCAGGACTGTAGCTAGAGGGTTTCGCTCCGCAATTAGATTGATCAAAAACTGTAAATAATACAAGGAGAACCTAAGTTGACAACCATTTATATCGTCGCGTCGTTATTAATATTAGCATTAAAGCTGGCTTGTAAACGCAGGCAAGTTTTAATGAGAATAACATGCGGGCAAGTGTCAGAATTTTAAGGATCTTCTATACCTAATCTTGAGTGTCGTTAAAGAGTGCATCTTCTGTACTTACTCTTATTGCGGCAGTCTGAATTCAGCAATGCGTGTAGTATCATTTTGGTGAGAGTTGAGATTTTAAAACAAGTGCTAAGCTGATATTTCAGTACCGTCCGGCCATAATCTAAAAATGATAAATTACGATTTATAGCCTAATTTCTCTTGTGAAATTAAGATTAACGGCTACAATGGTGAGCAATGATTGACAAGATAAATAAATTAGTTCCGATCAGTGCAATGGGCATGTGACTTAAACTATAACTACTTACTAACTCCAAATAATTTTGTCAAATATTTGTTAGAATGATACTTGTATCAACTTTTTTTTAGATACCTAGCTGTAACTTCATGCAATTGTTTTACTACCTTAGTCTTCTACCTTGGCAATTTATTACCAAACTTCATATAAGTAACTCATTCGTCTTGTTAGACCTTTAAACGATACAAAGCAAAAATACATTATTTTCAGAAATATTGTTATGACATGGTTCATCATGTCAACAAAGCTGAACATTTTGCATATTGACGAATTACGTAATTTGACGACAACATTCGATGTATTAATGTTTAAGCAAAAGGAAAATTGATATTTTTGTGCATTTATTTGCCGTGCTGAAACTAACAACAGTAATTTTAACAATTAGTTAAATGCTAAAAAAAATAAAGCTACCACTATCCACTTTTCAAATAAACTGTGTGATATCTTGTACTAAATGAGAACCTACAAATAAATTATTAAAAAAAATTCAAAACTATAAAACGAATAAGTTTGTGTTTAGATCTAACCAGTTGCAAATAACTTGTTTGTTCAGATGATCATCATAAGTGTAGAAGGAAATAACTTGCCAGAAAACATTAGTGGATACTGGAAGAACATTGTGGACTCAAGAATTTATAATATTTAGATTTGTTTAGCTACACCTAGATTCCCATGATGTAACCATGACGGTAAACGAAAATGCACTAAAGTCAGTCTTTGCCACCATTTGAATTTCGAAGACTCTTCATAATATTTAGTATTTCTGGCAAATGCTGAAGCATACAACTATTGTCAATGCTGCTTTACAGATACGATTTATTATTAATTTTTATTCCCCTATATTTTATTATCTACAATGATTTTAATAATTAAATCGCTATTAAGAAGAAATTATTTTAAAAAAGGACTCCAAAATAAATTGACAGCAGTAATATTGGGAATTCTCGTTCTTGTGATTTTTATAAAAACGTTGAATAAAGAAGTTAGTGAGGATTCATGGAAAGCTGATCAATATATATTTTCAATCGCAGATAGATTTATAATAAAGACAAATGGTTGTAAAATTCCAGCTTTAAACCCATATGATGATAGTATTAAAAACTTTATCAAAAAAACTAACAAAAGAAACGTATGTAATCTAACTAGATTTACAATATTAGAGAACAATGCTACTCATATATGGATTAAGGATAAGATAACGTATTATGCACTTGCAAAACACTTTAACCTGCATTGCTGCTATAGATCCTTTTGCAGGCCTTCATCGTTACACAGTAATTTATCTCGTCACACGAAAGTAGATGATAGAGTTGAATATGGAGATTGTATTGAGTTTGTTAATTTTATTGAAGCTAAAGATGAATTTGTGAAGGTGTCTTGTTACGGTAATAACAAATTAATTCATGAGCAATTCTTTCTGTTTGCTCTTAAGAAATCTTTTACGTCCTTTAAGGAAGAATCCGGTAAATCAGCATTAATTGAAAACGCCTATAACGTTATTGTTTTAGGACTTGATGCGATTTCTAGATTAAACTTTTACAGAACAATGCCAAAAACCCTATCATATTTGAAAAAGAAAGGTGCAGTTGAATTATATGGATACAACAAAGTTGGAGATAATACTTTTCCTAATCTAATACCAATACTTTTGGGAATGAAAGATGCTGATTTGAAATCAACATGTTGGCCTGATGTCAAGGTGACATTCGACTACTGTCCCTTCATTTGGGATTGGTTTAAAGATGCTGGTTACTACACCGCTTATGGTGAAGATAGTGCAAGATTAAGTACATTTAATTATAAGAAACAAGGCTTTGACAGGACTCCGACGGATTATTATTTACGTACATTTATACATGAGGCTGAATTACATTATAAAGACAAAAAAGATTTTTATTCATCCGTTTGCATGGGAAACAAATATTTTTTCCAAGTTTTACTAGATTACATTGCACACTTAGCGACAACTCTGAAATCGTCAAAACTTTTTGGATTTTTCTGGGAAGTGACCATGAGTCATGATTTCTTAAATTATCCAATACTAATGGATGATAAGTACGAGATATTTTTGAAAAATCTAGATAACTCAGGTTATTTAAACAATACGATTCTTCTGATGCTCAGTGACCATGGCATAAGATGGGGCGATATCAGATTTACGAAACAGGGAAGAATGGAAGAGAGATTACCTTTAATGCAAATACTGCTACCGCTGTCTTTTCGGACCAAATATACTTCAGCCTATGAAAATTTAAAAATAAATAGTTTACGTTTAACAACTCCTTTTGATGTTTATGCAAGCTTGTGCGACCTTGTAAATGTAAATAATGTTAGAAATGAAAATATTAACCTGAGGAGTTCCACTTATTATTCCAATGATAGGAGTATTAGCTTATTCCTACCTATTCCTTCCAATCGCACATGCAAAATTGCAGGAATAGACAACCATTGGTGCACGTGCCTAGAAGAAAAGAAATTGCCTACTAATGGTTTGAAAGCCAAAGACGCTGCAAGTTTTTTAGTGAGTCATTTAAACAACTTATTAATCAAACATAAGAAATGTGCACATCTTACTCTCAAGGAAGTGATCGATGCTGCAGAAAAGATAGAAGAAGCTACAGGAGAATCTGAAGAAGATTGGCGGAAATATCTCATAGTGATAAAAACTTCCCCTGGAGACGCTGTATTTGAGGCTACATTAAATAACAACAACCAAAACTGGTCGGTAACTGGTTCCGTCAGTCGACTTAACTTATATGGCGAGCAAAGCTTCTGTATGCAAAATTATCTACTTCAATTGTATTGTTACTGTCAATGACCACTTATGATAATTATCTTCTATATATATAAAAATCAATTGCTGTTCGTTAGTCTCGCTAAAACTCGAGAACGGCTGGACCGATTTCGCTAATTTAGGTTTTGAATTATTTGTTCAAATACAGGGAAGGTTTAAACGATAAGAAAAAGGAAAAAACTTGCGAGAAAACTAAGAAAAACAACATTTTACTTTTCCCCATACAAACTGAACGGATGGAACGAAGTTCGCCGGGACAGCTGGTTGTTATATAAATTTATTGTTATTAAACAACGATTGCGTCCGATTTATTTTTAATCTTCGTAAATATGACCATGTTCCCATGTTTAGAGCTCAACTCAAATGGCTTCATATACGACTTCGCAGAAATTTGCATATTCTATCCCTCTTAAATAATATTCTGTACAACCCGTCAGCTCCCTCATACCTGCGGGAGCGTTTTAGTTTTCTTCACTCTACTGATATCCCTTTTCGTTCCAACCGTAGCTCTGTACTTCGTTTTCCCGCTTCGCACTTCAATTATTATTATCAATATTTTACTTTTCAATCAATAGAATTGTAGAATTCCCTTCCTGCCAAAAATAGTGACAGCCCTTTTTACCTACTTTAAAGAAAAGATTGAAGGAACATAACTTTTCGTTGATACATTATGATACTCGTATAATATTATCCTTCAAAGACATTTTAATAATGATGTTTATTGTACCTGATTTATTTTTACATACTTGAATATTATATTTATATTTATCTCGTATTATGTCAGTCATTTTATTTCATATTATGTCAGTCATTTATTTAACAGCTTCATTTTTTTTTTGGTTGGCTGAAAGAAATTTCTGTAGTTAGAGATGAGCTCGCTACTGGAAAGCAAACAAGTAGATGGATTTCCTGATAGTAAGAAATCCACGCCGCCTATACACCAAAGGTGGTAATTGTGCGTTGCCAACCTGGGGCCGGGAAGTTAGGCTTCGAGTAAAAGTAAGTTTACTGGCTGTCTTATCTTCCGAACAGGATCACGTCAACGGCAAACATTAACGTTATGGCCGCAGGAAAAGATAAGGCGGTGGCACCAATCAGGGCGAGTCGNNNNCCATAACGTCAATGCCTGCTGTTGACGTGTTCCGGTTGGAGGGTAGGGTAGCCGGTAAACTGACTTTTGTTCGAGGCCTTACATCCCGGCCTCAAGTTAGCAACGCACCATTACCACCTTTGGTGTCTCTAGGCGATGTGAATTTCTGACCATCAGGAAATCCGTCTGCTTGTTTGCCTTCCAATATTATAAAATATATATATATATATATATATCTAGACAAATGTTAAAATCATATAACTACATAAAATAAATAAGTTAAAGCTATCACATAGTCTACAATTAAATTGATCGCCTTTTACGTGCTGCCTGGCAGAACGGCAGATGGTCTATTCTGCAAAGGAGACCGGACCAACACAGGGAAAACCATGGCCAGAAGATTTGAATAAATAACATGTATCTTTTCTGGACTTTTTCAATTTTAGAATAAATTTATCTATATAAATATCTATTAACTATCTCCCATGGTCATCGTAATTCGTCGGTCTTCGTCGAACGGGAATCGAACCAGATACGGGTTCGATGGGTCAGTGTAGTTGGTTAGTCGACCAACGAGGCGGTCCTTCGGATATTAAGTCAAACAACACATTTTTTACACTTGTACTTTTCCTCTGTGGTCTAGCGGTCCGTCACAGAGACATCTTTATACAATCGTTATTTACCTTTCCAAAAAGAAACATCAAGATCTGTTCGTGATTGCCGACTAATTGCGAAACAAACATACAAAAAACATACAGTTCAATTGATCCTCGGTTAAAAATATAAGTATATTATTCTGCCTCTTAAATGCTTCAGGCCTTCAGGGCAACAAGATTTTTATCAAATAACTTTTTTAAAGGATATTTGCCAGATATTCATGAAAGTTTGAATTTTAGCACTCGTGATAAATAAAGCCAATTTTTATCACGATTGTGGATAGATCGTACGATATTTTTTCATCAAGCCATTTCTTGCTCTGTATAAATAAACGCCTATATCTCACCATTTGATACTTACGCGCATGCTCCATACAGCCTCCCGTCCAACCCTCTGAACATTTCAGTATTCAGTAGCATGTCTGACTTAAACAATCACAATATTTACAAATACCATTGAACTAAGTTACATTATTTGGCGGTAAAATACAATGAAATTATTTATATTAACATGGACCTTCGTGACAAATAAATATTGGACACAAAACGCAAAATTATAAGGTAAGTTGTTTTTTTATTAATATAATTGAAATTACGTTCAATTTCAAATACCGCATGATTGAATGATTTAAAATTTCATTATATACAAATGACATTATATTTCATTATTATAAAAATACTATGATATACAAATGAAAATTACAGATTAATCTCGGTCATTAACCTTAGTAACTTAGTAATTAAAAGTAAAAATAACTTTAATGAATGCTTTAAAAAGAAATATTGTTTTATCATAATTTAGATATTAGAACCGATAAAACATGAAATAGTATTCTACTTTTAAATATATGTACTTAATTGCATAACTTTACAAGTTTACGTAAGTACATAGCTAGTTTATGTAGGTAGGTGGGTATTAAACACTCAAAGTATTAACCAAATCTTTATTCCAAGAACTTTATATTTTTAGATTTTAAAAATCAATAATTTGGTCAATTGGAAGATAAACAATTAAAAATTAAAATACATTGCTTGAATAGGAGTTGTTAAACATTCTTCTTTCTTAAAAAAAATAACAAATGTCATTCCAACTTTCTTTAAAACTTAGAGATTTTTTAAATACGTATTACGTTAAAGCTTAATTTTGAATTTAAAAGCGTACCTATATTATAAAAATGTGTTTCTAGAGTTTACTCTGTTAAGTGGGGCTAAAATCCCTTAGATAGCCTAGAAATGGTCTATTTTTTCATGTTAACGAACTCTTTTATAAGTTAAATCTCATATTTTTAACAACACATAACAAAGATTTTAGAAGTAACGTAGCAAGAATATTAAATTACGTAAAAATTGTTTTTTTTTGTAAGGCTGGTAATACTGAAAATTACAAATTACATTTTTTATTCATAATTCGACACTACCAGTGAGCATTATTTTAAAATAGTATCTACGTTATGAGTTCTATAAATAATTTTGTCGACTACATTTTTCGATGTGATGGTTCCATTCCCCTGCGTAGTATAAACACTCTGCTTTCCCGCAAAGCAACTCGTAAGAGGCGAGCGTAGGTTAAAGATTGGGCAGCAATTTTTCCGGGTAGGGATCCAGCGTCTTATCTATTCCTGCCACCATAACGACAGTTTCATATTTCAGTCCGGGGTGTAAGTTAGCTGGTAGGCTTATACAATTGGCCTAACACCCTGGGCAAGGGCGTAGCCAGGATTCTGTACAGAGGCGGGCAGACAAAGAAAATCCTAACTATATTTTTTATAGTGGTTTTCGTCACATGAGTTCCTCACAAAAGTATTTTTTTTATGATAATGGAAGGCAAACAAGCAGACGGATTTCCTAATGGTAAGAAATTCACGCCGCCTAGAGACACCAAAAGTGGTAATGGTGCGTTGCCAACCTGAGGCTGGGATGTTAGGCCTCGAGCAAAAGTAATTTTACCGGCTACCTTAACTTCTGAACTGGAACACGTCAACGGCAAGTATTGGACGTCATGGTGGCAGGAATTGCTGCGAAACTTTACCAAATAGTAGGATGTCACGACTCACGGTGTTAATGGCGGTAAGCCTATGTTCGCCTTTTACGAGCTGCCTGGCAGGAAGGCAGATGGTCTATTCTGCAAAGGAACCCGGATCAACAGCCCCAACAGAAGAGGCGAGGTAAAAATTTAAAACACTACAACAACAAGAAATAAATCTTTCAATTTCTTTTTTTTTTGCTTAACACTTTAACTGTCCCCCTTTGCCCGTACCTCGCTACGCCCGTAACCCTGGGACAGCGACGAAATTTATTTAAGTTGCCTATGGGCCATGGATGTCTATATCCATTACCACAACACTGAGCTTGTTTGCCGTGTTATCACATGATATACAATAAAAAACGACAGGTTGCACTCCGGGAGTGCCGGCAGAAGTGAAAACTTGAATATTAACGTTGTGCATTTTTGATATTTTGGAATGGTTAGGGAATAAGTTTTCACGTATTGCTTTAAATATCAGTATGAAAGTGCTATCATTTATGTGGTATAATACAATATTCTTTTATTGCGCTATCGTACACAAACAAGACAACACGAACATTCGCGCAAGCGCCCTGCGCCGTCTTACAAATTTTCGATCACTTCACGTATCCTGACGCGAGTTTAGAAGTGCCATTCCAAAAAAAGTGCGCAACACCGCTAAAGAAGTTTTCACTTCAATAAATACATATTTATTACTACGTCATAAACATTAAATTTGTATTTACAGTTCTAGCAAGCAAATAAAAAACTTTGCATAATAAACTTAATAACGTATCAGTAATAGATGTAGCAATCAATAGTACGTAGGGACTTATCATTATATATATATATATATACCTACTTATCATTGAATATTTTTTAGATAATTCATCAAACATGCAAGAAAAAATTGTTTTAAGAAATATGTTTATGAAATATGACGAGATGCTCACTAAGAATATGAACAATCGAGGATTATGCGCAAGAAAATATCCGATTTTGGGATAAAATCCCTTTCTCAATTGTAGATAACACATGATTCCAAATGCTCAAGGTATGCAATGTTCCTTACCTTTAAATTAACATACTATTTTTATTAATAAATAAATTCCCAATTTAACCTAATTATGTGATCGATTTTTCAGAATGGTTCTACAAACACAAATTCCAATTAGAAGAAGTTCTTCCTCAAATTTTCGTTTTCGTTACAAATTTTTAATAGCTGTGATATGTGGATCTAGCTTCATCTTGTTTTTGATGAACTATGGTGCTTTTTCCATTAATAGTAATGTTATTGGTCATACATGGAGCATTCAACCACCAAAATACTATAGCATAGATGATATCTTTACAATTAAAACAAATGGCTGCACTATACCAGGTCTAAATCCATATGATTATACTATAAAAAAGTTTATCGAAAAACCTAAACATATAAAACCATGTCATCAAGCTAAATCTGCATTACTTGATAATAATGAAACTCATATATGGATTATTAACAACAAGCTTAAGTATTACGATCTTCCAGACGACCCTAATATATATTGTTGCTATAAATCTTTCTATCGACCTTCATTAATACATGACATATCATCAAATGATATAGACGATAGAGTTAAATATGAAGACTGTATTGAATTCACCGATATAATAGAAATTAAAGATGAGTTTATAAGAGTACCTTGCTATTACAATGAAAAACTTATTTACGAACAATTCTTTCTCTTTGCACCTAAAAAGCCATTTAACTCGCTCAAGGAAGATTTAAAAGAAATAGAACTAAATAAAACAGCCTATAATGTTATTGTCGTAGGTATTGATGCCATATCAAGATTAAATTTCTACAGAACAATGCCCAAAACCTTATCATATTTGAAAAAGAAAGGCGCTGTTGAATTTTACGGATACAATAAAGTTGGAGACAATACTTTCCCTAACTTAATCCCGATGCTATTAGGCATCAGAGACACTGATTTGAAAAGAACATGTTGGCCGAGTGTAAGAGTTACTTTTGACAATTGTCCATTCATTTGGGACTGGTATAAAGACGCCGGTTACTATACTGCCCTTGGCGAAGATAGTGCAAGTTTAGGCACTTTTAATTTTGAAAAGCTAGGCTTTGGTAGAACACCAACAGATTATTATTTACACACATTCATACATGAGGCGGAATTACATTCTGGAAACAACAGAGATTTCAATTCATACATTTGTATGGGAAATAAGTATTTTTATCAGGTACTTTTGGATTATATTGAACAACTAACGATAACGTTGAAATCGACTAAACTTTTTGGATTTTTTTGGGAAGTAACAATGAGTCACGACTATTTAAACTATCCCATGATTATGGATAAGAAGTATGAAACGTTTTTGCAGAAAATTGACGAATCAGGTTATTTGAATGATACTGTTCTCATCATGCTAAGCGATCATGGAATGAGATGGGGTGACATTCGATTTACGAAACAAGGACGACTGGAAGAAAGATTACCTTTAATGTACATATTACTACCACCTTCATTTCAAAAGAAATATTCTTTAGCATATGAGAATTTGAAATCTAATAGCCGTCGCTTAACAACCCCCTTTGACGTCCATGCAACCTTATACGACCTTGTAAATGTGAAGTCTGTTACAGATGAAAATATTAAATTAAGAAGCTCCACTCATTATGCAAATGATAGGAGTATTAGTTTGTTTCTATCCATACCTTCAAACCGTACATGCAAGATTGCCGGAATCGATGATCATTGGTGCACATGTCTTAAGGGAAAGAAGATGTCTGCAGACAGTGTGATAACATACGACGCTGCAGGCTTTTTACTTCGGCATTTAAACAATTTGTTAATAAAACATCAAGAATGTGCTCGACTCACACTTTTGGAACTGGTTGATATTACAGAAATGATAGCAGGAACTCCAAATGATAATGAAGAAGGTTGGCGAGAGTTTCTAGTGGTGATACGTACAGCTCCAGGAAATGCTGTATTTGAGGCGACTCTTCGTAACGACAATCAAAATTGGTCCTTAGCTGGTTCCGTTAGCCGACTGAACTTGTATGGTGAACAGAGTCGTTGTATGCATGACTATCAACTGAAGTTATATTGCTACTGCCGATGAATGCCTTCTTAAAAATGTTTTCTAGATGATATAGAAATCTGTGATAGTACATTTTACTAAGCTTGCTGTTTTTTTTAATGTAAGAATTTTTAACGGCCTAAATAGTTGTTTGTAAAATGCATAGCACTTAATTTTAGTTTTTTAGAAAAAACATTTTATTTTAGAAGCAGAATTAGTGTGTGTTTTGTAGAGGAAGTAGTGTTTATTATGTGCTGAAACGTATAGGTACTTTAGGCTGAGTGGATGTTGTGGTCACGACAGTAGACGCTTCCCCACGCTGATTCGGGTCCGCTGAGTAAAATAAACCATTTGTCTCCCTACCAGGCTCGTAAAAGGCAAGCATAAGTCAAATTAAGCCATCACCAACAACACCACTGGTAAAGTATTGTGCAGAAACTTGCCCGGATAGGAATCCACCTCCTTATCTATTTCTGCTGCCACAAAGACTCTTGTCAGTTGTCCCAACCTGCAGGACAACGACTCTCCTGTAGCATCTATGGTGTCTGTAGGCTAATTGATAGAAGAAGTCTCTAATTTGCGGACATCCATACTAAAATTAAAATAAAATGATTTAATTTGCAATGTCCCGCAAAAAAAACTGTATTCGTATTGTAGTGCGACAAAACAGGAAAGACAATGTGCTATGAATGGATTGGATTTACTAGAAGTTGAAGACCCCAAAAATATTATTGTGCTATAAAATAAGGGGACGCGCACACTTCGAACAATACGTCTAATAGACATAATTTTCTAATGCTGTGGGTATAAGATAATTTTGTGTATGAAACATTTTGTTCTGATAGAGAACTGCACTGACAAGTCTGCCTAATGATTGTTGGCTACCCTCCTAAATCTATGACAGAGCGCTCATTAATGTGAAAACAATCTAACGTTTGTCTGAAAACTGTCGTGACTTGAATTTGTGCTAAGCCTTAGATTTAACAAAACTACGTAATGGATGTAAGGACATGTAGTTAAGTAGATAAACATAGACCGTTATTTTTTATCTATTATGTAATGTATTTATTAGTAGATTAGCAGTTACAGATTTAATAAGCTTCCATAAATGCTTTCGAATTTAATATTAATCTTCTAGTGACGAGTAATTGGAATGTGAACTAATGTTTTTCTAAAATATAAAATAAAAACAGAAAATAAAACCAGAAAGTGATTTTAAATGTAAAATTCGCTCTCTAGCGAATTTTACATTTAAAATCACTTTCTGGTTTCTTAACTGCAGAATGGAGAGAGAGACATTTTAAGAAGATAAAAAAATAATGAGCAATATTTGTTATTAATGATATTTTTTTGATTATAATTAAACATAACATCTTTAAACTTGACAAAAAAAAAATACGTGGAGTAATGAAATGAATAAATTAGTTTAATATCTGTTATTACTCATATTTTTAAACAAAGAAACACTTGTACTGTTTTACGTATCACTAAAATTGGAAGCTTGGAAGTTTTACCAAGCGCCGACGATGGAAAATATCTGTTATTAAAATATCCTTGTCAAATTTTGTTTTTTGTAAATCCAGAATTCATCTTAAATATGCGAGGGGCTGAAGTGATTATTAAATTGTATATTATATATATTAAATTGTATATTGTATATTTCAGTGTATAAAAACAAAATCTACAAGTTATTTCATTTTTAAAAGACTCTAAAAGGGAGAAACTTATTGGTTCGAATGTAGGTACTTTGTTTTGTTTGTTACGCGATTACTGGGTCATATTTTTTTATTTCAAAATGTAGGTTATGAATTCGAAGTGGTCTCATATAAATTCTATCAAGATCCGATTGTAGGTTTTTGTGTTAACACTGTATAGTATACAACTATATAGTTTTCCGCTGTCTATCCCTATATGCTTAGATCTATAAAACTACGCAATGGATTTTAATGCGTTTTTTGTAATAATATAAGAATTCAAGATGTGGATATATGAATAATAACATAGAAGTTTGTCCACCTGTGCGAAGCTGCGACGGGCTGTTAGTTCCTACTTAATAATGCATAAATTTTGACGCAACCTCGACGACATCTTCTACGATAATCTAGTATAGCTAACTCTAGACAGAAGACGAATATTGATAACATTTAAGACCACCTCAGAGTTATGACCTAAAAGACAATTTTTAAATCACAAAGTTAATTTTAAAGACCAAAACTCATAAGCGTGTTGCGGCGCCGCTAAAATCGTCGGTTTTCGTTGTGGCGTTGCGACATCATAGACGTGTCTCTATCATGGAACATTGTAGATTCTTACCATTTTTAAACTGCTTATTTGTGATTAAAAAGATATAGTATATATCGCACAAACCTATATGGAAAGGCAATGTATGAATTATTAAATTGTTATTATATGTATAACTCACAATGTCGTTTTGGGGAAACCTGTAAAGATTTTGTGAATTTGTTCTCAATAAATAAATAACAATGTTTAAAATAAATAAATAGTGCCGCGCCACTACAATCGGCAGTGACCCTACTGCCGTTTCTAGAGGCGCGGCGCCGCAACGCGGTTTTGTGTTTCGGCCCTAAGTCATTTTTTTTTGCAGCGTTATTATCCTTAAATTACATATTCTCCCCAAACGTCTCGATATGGAAAAAATTGTAAGTATTTTCACTGAATTCCAAGATGGTTTAAAAATACAGCAAAACGCTCGGTCGGTTGTTATAATTAGAGTTTCATTTACACTCGAGGGAATGTTATAAACGATTTTTGATTAATGTATCAATTTAATTGTAAATCATGTAACGATAGCTTTAACTTATTTATTTAATGTAGTTACATAATGTAAAAATTTGTTTAGATATAAAATAATAATAGGAACATATCACAACGACGTTTAGAAACAAAATTAATAGATATTAGTAAAAATATTTTGAATTTGTATTATTATTTATCCTAAATGTAATAAATAGTACCTACAGTTTATCATTCTATTAATAGCCGTGGACAATGTATTAACTCGAATATTTCATGTAACTAGGAAGTTCAATAAAATATGTTGTGTTATTATTTTATTTATTAATAATTCGCCTTTTCCTTTCGAGATAGGCAGAAATAAAAAAAATGCGGAATAGCATGTTTGTTAAAAAGAACTTTACAATTTTTTGACTTATGAAACAAGATTGTGTTGCGCAAGTATTTCAATATTCATTACAAGATTAATTATCAGCATCGAAGAGATAAGAGCATATAGAATCACGAATGTCAGGAATAGGGTAGATGACTGACATTTCATTCATTAAAAACTAGCTGTTCCGGCGAACTTCTGTCGTTCAGATTGTATGGGAAAAAATAAAATGTTGTTTTTCCTCTGAGGTCTAGCGGTCCGGGTGTTGGATTTGACTGCATGCATGCTGTCTCGGGTCCGAATCCCGGGTCGGCCAACAAAAAGAAAATTAGATTTTTCCAATTGGATTGGAAATGTGCCCCCCGGTTGGCGATAGGCTTGCCACCTATCACATTGCGGGACTTAGTGTCTTCGGCTAGTCGTGGGTGCCATGGTTGTGCCTCTGCCTACCTCTTCGGGGATATGGGCGTGAAAATACTTTTTTATTGTTTTTCCTAATTTCCTCATAGTCGCATTGGATAAAACTGTTTTCTGGTTCTAAGCCATCTTCCTATCAAGTTTCAGCCAAATCAGTTCAGCCGTTCTGGAGTTATAAGTACCTACTGTACTTAACTAGCACGATTTTCTTTATGTATTTAACTAGCTGTTCCGACGAACTTTGGTCCACCCGTTCAGTTTATATGGGAATAATTAAAATGTTGTTTTTGCTAGTTTCCTTATCCGAACGGGATAAAAAACCTTTTCCTGGTTTTAAGCTACCTCCCCACCAATTTAAGGAGAAAGTGGTTGAGTCATTCTAGAGTTATAAATAGTGTGACTAACACGAATTTGTTTTATTAAATATTATATAGATAACTAGCTGGTACCCGCGGCTTCGCCCGCGTAGTCTATTTATTTAATATTTAACTCTCCAACGCTAACCGTTGAAATTTTAAAATGAAAAAACGGCCTACGTCCTTCTTCAAACTAATCTATTTTATTTAAATATCATCTACAAAGTATTACACGATGATGTTCTGGAAAGAATAAATTTAGAAAGTAGTGCACTGAGCACAACCGTTCCATAAGGAGTCAGCCACGCGCATACCACGCGTCTGTGTCGCGCGATCTTAAAACTATAGTGTTAACGTAATGATTATATTCTATTCGATAGTGTTATT
This sequence comes from Calephelis nemesis, assembly GCA_002245505.1. NCBI lineage: Eukaryota > Metazoa > Arthropoda > Insecta > Lepidoptera > Riodinidae > Calephelis > Calephelis nemesis. Next base: position 59,984 of record NJDD01003391.1, on the reverse strand, counting down.
TTAAAACTGCGATATCTCCTAAGATATTCATTCAGATCGAGTGATGTGAAATGGAATTTTGTTTTAAATTAAATACTTGTGATGAATGACGTATTTTTTGGATAAGGATTAACATCGTGTTTATAAAATAACTTTCGCAAATAATGCATTATTTTGAAACAAATTTGGTTAGCATAAAAAAGGTTATATAGTGAGCTAACCTTAAAATATAGAAATGGGCTGTCGCAGACTTTATTTAGGAATTTTAAAGGGGAGCAATTCTTTCATACATGATTTTACGAAACTTTCACCGTTAACGCAGCGCAGCGCAAGAGGAAAAAATCCCCCTATTTTAAAACATTTATCGTTGGTGCTCCACTCCTACTGATCTTAGCGTGATGATGTGTAACCTATAGCCTTCTTCAATAAATGGACTTTCTAACACTGAAAGTTCAAGTAAACAAACAAACTCTTCAGTTTCTTAATATTAGTATAGATAGTATAGATTTTGGTTCCGAGCTCAACAAAAAAAATATAGACGAACTGATTTCATACCAACTTAGTCATAAAAGGCGAGTTTCGGTTCATTTTATTAAGAGAAAAATCTGGAAAATTAATTTCTCTATACTAAACACATTTAGCGGTGACGTGGTTTTGCTCGTTTCCATGTTTATGTTCTTTTATAATAAGGTTAATAAGTATACTTTTAATTAAATTATCGCTATAAAAAGTAGCTTATAGTCTTTCGTTCCTCATTAAGTGTCTAAATACAAAGTTTCACTGTTATATCTTCAAAAATGACGATTGTCCATACAATTAATATTCATTTCAAGATTAAGGCCCCGTACTTAGTCAGACAGAAGAGCCAATCACCGCTCTCCCCCGCTCTATATATAAATATATTTCATGGAACGGGGGAGAAATATACTATGAAATATTGTGCTCTAAAATAAACGTCTTAAGCGACAAATCACTATTTTTGACACCATAAAATTAATTTGAAGAAAAATATAAAAACTGAAACACTTATAGGTATAGTACATATCTATGTTTATGTTAAATCTGGTGTCGATATTTTCATAATTGAAGTAGACAGTTGGGTTTTGCTTTCAAAAAAGGGTTAACTTTTTGATTTTTTTCTATCGAGCAAAGTGAAATGTATCGTGTTTTGGAAACACTAGTCTTATAAAGCATATTCATGCTAATCTTGTTTTTGTCACCAAGATCCATGATTGCTTTGTATGTTAATTAATTAATTAACACATTCATCACCTCTTTTTACCAATTCTCCCAAATTTTTTAGTGGTAAAAAGTAGCCTATGTTTTTTCGTTTAACATAAAGTGTCTAAATACAAAGTTTTACTGTTAGGTACAGCTTTAAAAATGACGAATTTACATATGAACAGTCATCCCCTCTTTTTAGTAGTAAAAAAGTAGTCTATGTTGTTCCTCGGGGTCTATTCTACCTCTGTACCAGATTTCATCAAAATCGGTTTACTGGTTTAGGCGTGAAAGCGTAACAGACAGACATACAGACAGAGTTACTTTCGCATTTATAATATTAGTAGGGAATATTAGTAAGGACAACGTGCCTCGTGCAAATAGTGTAGTTCAACAATAACAATGTGCGAAA
>NJDD01003391.1:27911-48971 GCA_002245505.1 Calephelis nemesis | reverse complement strand
GATTTCATTTTCAGTGGTGTTGATATTATTAGTATTATGCAATCTATTGGTGTTAGTGAAAAATTGTTGACACCTCTCAGAGAGTCCACTGCGGGATATTTTGCATTAGCGTTTGCTTGCTATAAGCTTGTTACCCCTCTTCGGTATGCTGTTACAGTTGGTAATTATTAAAAATTATTTATATAACTACATTTTGTTGTCTGAAAGTCAATGCCTGCTTTTCCGGTTTGAAAGCTAAGGCAGTAAGAAAACTGTTTCCTACAAATAAGAAATATGTTTATTTTTCTATAACTACTTATAATATTGACATTTTTCTAACATGTTTAATAAATTTTCAACTGATGATAAGAGAAAACTACTGCCATTGATCCCTAAAAATAGTTGTGGTTTATTGCTATTCCTTATACTGGCTAAAATAATAATCCTCACAAGAAAAGTTACACTACTTATGAACCAAATATGCCAGGCTAACATTGATATGAAAAATATGTAATGTGGTAAGATGCTGTGCCTGAAAGTGTTGTAGATTTTTGTGAGAAATTAAATATCACATTAATAATGATTTTTTAAACCCATTGCTTGGTTATAATAGGAAAATTAAACATCAAAGGTAAAGCTGGCATTTTATGGCCTTTAACTTCCCATGGCAATTCTTCAAATATAATTATTTGTGTTTTGCTGTATTACTAGCTGACACGACAGAAGTTGTCCTGTCCATCCTTTCATATCTATTGTGATGACCATGGTAAATAGAGGTGCATTTTTATATTTTTATATAAAAGATTTTAGTAATTTGTCAAATAATTTTGACTTGGACACATGACATCTTAACATTATTCTAAACATTGCAAAAATTGTGATTTTAGATGGTTTTTGCTCATTGAAATGTCTAAATTCCTAAATATAAATTATAAAGGAGTTGATCAGTTCCAAGTACAGCCAAAATCTTACAAATGCTAAACTTTAGGGCAGCTTATCTTAAAACAATAATATAAATGTTGGCAAACAGCCAAATATGTCTGATTTGCACTATCTTAGACATTAAAATTGTTACCTATATTAATGTTCATTTGATTGCCAATCCTACTGATGCCAATTGTCTCTATAATAGTAGTCATAGCTACCAAGTCTTGAAATAAAAAATATGATTGTTTACATCTGCAGAAATTTTAAAATTATGTTGAGGATGGTGTGAAAGAGGCCCGGCTGGCAGATCTATTATTAATGACATAGAAAATATAATCATGGTATAATTAGGAACTGTGACTAAAACTGAGATTGAGATTCATCTCTCGTTCCATGAGGTAAATTAATAAATTTAACATACACAGGTGGCACTACTTATGCAATCAAAAAGTTAACAGGTATTGGTTGGATAAAACCTGTTCCTTCAAGGGAAAGAATTAAAGAAATGCTTCAAGAAAAGAAAGATAACATCCAGGACAAGTTCAATGAAAGCAAACAACACTATCAGATTCAAATAAAAGAGAAGGGAACACAAATAAAAGAAAAGGGCACACAAATGATGGACGAAATGAGAAGGTATAAGACAGAAATGCGGAATATAAAGGACAAGATGAAGAAGATGTAAGGCAATATATCAATTGTTAGACGAATGCTCACTGGATATTTTCTATATGTAATTTAAAAAGCAAATTGTAGAATTTTATTTAATATTCTTTATTGCTGTATATATTATATAAATGTAAAAAGTATTATTTTACAAATTCTTTATTCAATAAAGTAGAACAGTTGAATAAATCACATACATTGTCATCAAAATTTACAAATAAAACAATTACTTTAAGTACCTATTAAGACAGCACAGCTGGAATGTCATAATGGTGCTATAAACATTTCCACTAGTTTTAAAAGGCAATTGTACATAAATTGGTACGATATGAACTTTATATTGGAATATTATATATGTAGTATATGCTGTCACAGTAAAATTATAATAAATGCAAATAAAATCGTGTTTAAAATACAAAAAAACATCTCCCAGTATTATGTCAATAAACTTACAAGTTCATAAAGCTGAGGTAATTTTATTAATTTCATCCCTATATTTATTCTAATATGTTGAAATGTTACAAAGTTTAAAACTAAGCATTCCATATAATATTATATCACAAGCTTTGTAGGCAAACAATTGTTGGCTCCTAGATGTGGCTTATATAATGTTTGTAACTTTTCTAACATGCTTGCACATTCACCTATAACTACAACATTAATTCCCAGACATAACCATACTTAAATAATAACTTATGCACCACATTAAAATTATTTAAAACATTCAAAAATGCAATAAATTCAAATTCATCTATTTGAACCTTCTTATACCGTAAATACCTATATTAAAGCTATTTATTTCACATACAACTATTTTGTTCTATTTTTAAACAGCTACACTTAATGCAAAGGACACACCATCAACATATAAATCTCCTCTAACCATTATCACCTTTTCAACAGACTGTCCATTGAATTATAGTTTGTTCAAGACATCTTGAGCACTAACATTCGCTGTCATTTGTTTTAACTTAAGGGCTCATTCACACAAATGATCCTTGCACACCGTTTTATTTCTATTTTTTTAAATCAACACAAAAGAATAAAAAAATAACGCAGTCCGAAAATTACTGCCAATATTAATAACCTATCTACAGATAAAGATAGGCCTTCTAGAGTTTTGTTGCAAAGATATATTTGTTAATGTAAAAATGTAAAAATTGAAAAATAACAGCGGTTACCTAACAACTGATCTAAACTAGCACAATCTCTTACCAAAGGTAGGTTATTAATATTGGCAGTAAATGATTATTTTTGTATGTTTGTACCAATACATTGATTGGTTAGTAGTGTATAGTATCTGTCAAAGAGTATCTTTGAGAGCTTTCATTAATATCAGACTGTTGTCGAATCTACGAAATTAGTAATTTCGCAAAATACCGAATGTTACTGCAAAAACACAAAAAGTTATATTGCAATCGTCCTGGGTGCATCGATTGTATATAAAACATCAATGGACCTGACTAATTAAATTCTTTACAATTATTATTTTTTAATATTTTTTTATTACCTGTTTGCTTGTTTAAATTATATTTAAACTGACTATTACTGTTAAGTAGATAACAGTCGGTGCTTACTGTAGTACAAATTCACGAATTACTTGCAAGTTATTCAATCACAAAGCATATTTGAAAATAAAAAAAAACTTATTTTTTTATGTTTTTGCAATATCTCGATTTTTGTTGCAAAATGTCCAATATTTTAAATACCCTGCGACATATGTAATTTACACCAAAAGCTTTTTCTATTTTTTTTTATGTTTTTGCAGTATTTCTAGTTTTTTTGCAAAATGTCCAATATTTTAAATACCCTGCGACATATGTAATTTACACCAAAAGCTATTACAAAAATGATACAACAGACGGGTGGAGTGTGATGTCTATCCCATGTACTGATAGGATGCCGGGGAGAGATGTGGGGTGGGGGACATCCCTGGCCCACTAGCTGCGCCAATTGTCGCTAGGTGGCACGCGCGACACATTAATTTACCTGGAACAACCAAACACATATATTACTGCATTTTGTCTGTGCTTTTACTAAAATAATTAAAAGCATATACAGGTTACATCTCAAGCACAAGCCAAATTTGAGAAAATTTCCAATTTTCATCCGACGCAAAATACAAAATGCAAGGTTTTAACGTAAACAGAGCACAAAACTGGTCTCCACCGACCACAGTAGCATTTGCAGGCCGGTGACGTCATGTCTCATATTAAGTACGATTTACCGTGAAAAATAAAGCATTTTTAAGGACTGTTCTAAATGAATATTTAAATAAGTAAATATTACCATTTTAAATTTTTAATTGCACCATTTAAGCCTTATTTTAAGATTTGGCAGGCCCTTTCAAACTTGCCCTGTATAATAGTATATTATGAGATCAAGAAACTCATCTTCCATTTAATAGGTGAACAGCCCCTAATATAGAAATATTAATTATAGGCTCCTTAAATGAACAGCAAGCAAATGCTTCCAATCCAGGCGAGTCGCTGCGAAACTACCACCTAGTAGGATGACACGGTGTTAGTGACGGTAAGCCTATGCTCGCCTTTTACAAGCTGTGTGGCAGGAATGTAGATGGTTTATTCTGCAAAGGAGCCCGGAACAACATGGCGAAATGAGTTTTGATACTGTTGGACAAGTTGGCTGTGAGAATGTTTGATAGGAGGAATATCAATACTTAAATAAAACGAATGACAGTCTGGGTGATTAGTAAAAAAAATACCAGCTAATGGATAGCAGCGTTTGTCCGGTTCATCAGTTAGTTGCATCCCACACACGCAACACATGTAACAGTCCACATGGAAGTCTCGGTCCATAGACACAACTCGTACGGTCTCATCTGTACCTTCAACAGGTGTTATTCCTGCAACAAGAATTAATAAATGAATATACGAACAATTAAGTATCTTCATCTCACTATATAGAACAGGTAGGCAGAGATAAAAACAAATCATGATTACCCAATGGAACTACTTATTCCTTTAATGTCATAATTTTAAAAAACTTAAGTCAACAAGGCATTTATCCAATCACACACAACATTGTTTTTATTACAAAACTAGCTGACAGACATTGTCCTGTCCTAACTATTAATATTGCTTTTTGTTTCAAATTTTTTTTTTCCATTAGGGGCCATCCATAAATTACGTCACACGTTGATGGAGGTATGGAGGGTATCATCTTTATGTGACAAGGGGTAGGGGGGATCGAAAGCCTTGTGACGTAACATTATAAAATACTAGAATACGAAATTTATATGTAAACTAACTAACTTCAATTACTTCAACGTTGGTCATTAGTTTAATACAAACAATCATCATATTGGAAACAACATTCAACATGCAAAACATTCTACCTATTACTTTCTCAATTTAAATGCAAAGCTGGAAATACCTATGTAAACAGGTTGGAATTCAGTGTTTTTATGTTTTGATACCTGCATAAGTTTGAAAAATGTGTGATGTCACATTAGGGGGGACGGGGTTCTAAAAATGTGACAACCTGTGACAAGGAGGGGGGGAGGGATCGAAAAGTTCTAAAATTCGTGTGATGTAATTTTTGGATGGCCCCTTAGGTGTGATGTAATGCCCAATGGAAATGGGGAACGAGTTATTTAGGATGGATAAAACACATATTTTTCAGTTGCCTGATCCTGAAATCCAACCTAAGACCTTTTCTAGTCCAAGCAAGTTAGGTAAAATCAAACTTAAGAGCAATTGTTTTACCTGTATTTCATACCATAAAGAAATCCATATTTTTATTAATTGCTTTTCTTGAAAAAAAAAATCTAATGGTTAGTCTTGCCGCCACAACATCAGCACTTACCATTATCGTGTTCCAGCTTTAAGTTAGCTTGTAACATCTATGGTATCTATTTTTTTTATGATATTGGAAGGCAAACAAGCAGACAGATTTCCTGATGGTAAGAAATTCACGCCGTCTACAAACACCAAAGGTGGTAATGGTGCGTTGCCAACTTGAGGCCGGGATGTTAGGCCTCGAGCACAACAGCTCTCAACAGGCACAAAAAGTTTACCTTTGCCACAACTCGCGCATTTCGGTGCGAACATGCGGTGGTAGTCATTCACACAGTATATTTTGTTATCCACATCCACAGTGAATGGAACACCATCCAGACATTCATTGCAGACACAGCATCGGAAACATCCTGGATGGTAAGACTTCCCCATAGCTTGTAAAATCTAAAATGAAATACATGAAATTAGTGTAAAGTTATGTAAGTACAAATATACAGGGTCACTGGTAACTAACGCATAACATTTCTAGGGCGGCCTTAGTACATCGAAAGCAACAACTTTTAGACAAACGCGAAAAAACAATTTGGTTCTCCATACATTTTGTCAGAGGACGATGAACTTTTTGTGTTCACATTGTGATAGGTAGCAACCCTTTCGCTAACCGGGCACATATCCAATCCCAAGCAAAGTTATTTTTATTAGAAAATTGAAAATATAGGTTTCCTAATTTTTTTGTTGCCCGACCCGAATATCTGACAGGGGACCTCAAGTAGTTTAGTCCAACACTGGACTGCTAGACCACAGAGGAGTAAATTTACGCATACGCATAAAAATACGGCTTTAATTGGACATCAGCGGCCTTATTAATAATAATAAATACAGAGTACAGTGTCTATGACAAAAGTGATACTATAATATCAGCTTAATTTCACTTCTGCGTTACCCACGTTTATTAATAAGATGCTAGGTAACTTTTACATTTTAATGAATTTCTTAAACTTTGTTGTTTAACTAGTAAACACATTACTGAGCTTGAGAAAGAGTCTAGTTCTACACAATATCACAGCATTCCCCTAAACAAAGAGCATTGTGAGAATGATCATGTGACCAAATGACCAATCAGTGTGCAATAAATACTATGCTAAGCGCAAACTGCAGTTCTCATAAAAAATTGCACTCACACATAGATATCTTATCTAAGTCTGACATCTACATATATATACTAAAATTAAGTAGCAGGACATATCATTCCAGCTTAGACTATTATGTGACAATTTTAAATTTTAAATATTATATAAAGCAATATTACTATTACCATTTCCATAATAAGATGCCCACATATAGCACATTTTTCTGCTGTTTGTTGGAATCCAGAATACTGTAAAAAAAAATAAGCTTATTTTAAACTTATACAATATAACAGAAATTAAACAATACAACAAAATATGTTAAATCCCAATAGTTCAATCTATTGATATTTTTATTATCTAAACATGAAATACTAGCTGTTGCCCTGCGTGGTTAAAAATCCCACAGGAACATTTTTTCGGGATAAAAACTATCCTATGTGTTTATCCACTCTTTATGATTGTGCCAAATTTCATTATCATCAGTTTAGTTTTTGCATTAAAGAGTCATAAGCATACAAATTTTTGCATTTTTAAAATCAGTATGATAGTAGGATTTATTTCACACTTACTGTGGCCTGTGACGATGGCTGTGTGATTAATGGTCCCAGAGGGTTATTTTTTCAGGATAATAACTATCCTTAGTGTCAATTCAAGTTACAACCTATGTGTGTGCGAAATTTCAAGAAAATCGGTTCAGCAGTTTTTGTATGAAGGAGTAACAAACAAACATACAAACTTTCACATTTATAATATTAATAGGATTGATGTACAAACTATTTTTTTTGGTGAACCCAAATTATTGTTAAAATGTACTCTAAATCCAGTTAAAGAGACTCATTGGCTTAGTCTTTTCTTTCATTTTTTTACAAAGTTCAGCAAGTTTTGGATTTTTGTTAAAATATATTTGGTAATAGATAAAATACTACTCATACACTACTCACTCACACGCTAGTCTGAATTTATTACAAGCTCTAAACCTGCAATTTTTACTTTTTTATAAATTAGTAAAGATTAATAAATTGTATGTTAGAGTTATGTGTTTAATGCACTAATAACAAAAATATTTTCTATATATTTATAAATAAATATTATCACAACTTGATTCCATTAAAACTTTGTATACAAAATGCCATACCAACACAAAATCTTACCAAATAATCCTCTTCACAATAAACTTTTCCGTGTACATTATAAAAGGCTTTGCCTCTTAATGCCCGTCCACAAGAGCAACAAATAAAGCAGTTTGTATGATAAAGATTGCCCATTGCCTGACATGCTTGGCCGGCTCCTGTAACACCAGCCCCGCAGGTATGGCAAATACCTGTAACAATTAAAGTTTTCATCACTTAAAACCTTGAAAATTTTTAAAATTCTAAAATATTTATAAGTCTAAATCAACATTTATAAATGAACATTTATACATTTATGCGTATATGCATACATTAAGAATTAAATTAAATTGATACTATAATCTGTATCACATTGTAATATAAACTATAACAACAGCTTAAATCTTAGAGTAATTTAGTTTTAAAGTTTTATAAACATAACTTAAAATGTGAGAAATCAGCAGGTAACCTTATAGTTGGGTCATTTTATGTTGTATAATGTTACATATATAATACCTACTAAACATTGCTTTGATTTAATAACAGCCATTGTTTGTACACGACAAGGCAAGGAGTAGTTGTTCTTTTATAATGTAATCTTTAAGACCTATGACTGTACATACTTCTACAAATAAATGAATTGAATTAGTAGCTTTGGTGCAATAACAATAAACAATTTTACTAAATATTTATTATTTATTAAAATTTATGGAACTTATTTATGCTCCTACTCTTCATAAAAATACCCCACAATACAAACACATACCTATAAATAAAAATAAAATAAGCAAATAGCAAAAGCTATATGAAAATTGGCCTAGTTCTTGTTCTGTGATTTTCGAACCATAATTAAAAAAATGCCTAAACTGCAACCAGTCTTAAAAAGAGAGTAACAAAATAAAGAAGCAATCAACAGAAACAAAGAATTAGTTATTTTTCTTTTAATAGGTATTGTAATGTTTGCCATCTTTAACCCTTAATCAAACGGAGTACTTTTGTATTTATAAGTAGGCAGTGGGAAATAATTTCCCAATTTTTGAATAAGGCTTAAGTAGTATGATTTTTATTATTTTTAATACATACTACATGAAAAATAAATATTACACATGGTAATGCAACTGTCTATATATTTTGTTGATAAAGGCCCATACATATAGTCATACCAACTAGTTGCCTTCATAAAACTCTTCCTAAATGTGGTAACAATATTAAGCTCATCTTAGAAACATAATATGTTGATGTATTTATTAGTATAGAATCATTGATTTACTAGACTACGAAAATAATAGAATTGAAGATTGAAAAGAAGATAAGATTGATTCTTTATACTTGTTAAAATTACATTAGACATAAGCTCTTAGAAGAATATTGATATTAAGTATTGGTACTTACCAAAATATTCACCTTCCTCATCTTGTCTTTCCATTTCTTCCTCCAACTGACGTGTAAGTTCCTCTATTTTCCTCTGAGCTTCACTTGGGCCGGGAGGGCGAGGAGGTGTTATACTATACGGTAGCAAGCTTTTACCTCTACCTCCCGACCCTCTAGAGCCACCAGACAATTGTGATACAGAACTCGGTGTAGGGCTAGGTGCTGGAGACTGCACAGGTGAGCACAAAGAGTTTAATCCAGACCCAAGGTTACGAGATGTAATTGATTCTGATGCTATTGATACATTATCCTTGCTGACAGCAGGTAAAGCAGTAGCTGGTGATCCTCCTGTCATACATACATAATCTGAACCATTAACATCTTCAACTATTTGCATTCTATTTGGAAGTTTTGATGTATAAGATCCATTAACTTGGGGCTTGACCTTACTTAGCCCATTACCAACAGTCGGCCTCGGATGAAAGAACTTGGGTGGAGGAACACCTTCTTGTACTTCTGTAGCAATGTTTGCTTTTGGTCTTTGAGCACTTGGAGCTATAGAAGCATAAATAGCAGTGGAAGGTACAGTAACCACCTTATTGTCAAAACTTACAGAGTTATCTTTTTTTAACAATGCTGTAACATCTGTATACTTCGGAGGTGCAGATTTCATAACAGTATAATCACTACTAGGATTCTCTTTAGAAGTATAAGGAGGTGGTGGTGGCATTTTTTCTACTTTAACTTTATCATTAAATATTTTATGGAAGATATTTTTGTTTATGTTAGTATTAGGTACCTGTGGTCCAGGGGCAGAGCTTTGTTGAACAAAGTGCTGGTCTTGAGGCTGTACTTTATAATCAGTCTTTTTTTCGTTTTCCGAACAATGCATATTTTCGTACACTATAGGATTCAATTTAGAATTTACTGGAACTTGTGGTTGAGCCTTGCTATATCGTGTATCGTAATATCCTTCAGCAGCCACTTGAGGACCGCTTTGCTGGTACAGTTGGTGATAAAACGGAGGTTGTGGAGATTGCTGTTCACCGTAGTAGTCTATGTTTTCATAAACTGGAGGTGAAAACTGCAAAGCTGCATGCCCCGGTACTTCATACAAATCCTCTGTTTGATAACTGAGAGATCTCTGTGATATAGAATCGATGGAACGAGTTGGACTAGACGGTAAAGCTGCAGTGTTTATATCACGTTTATTGATTGAGGCTATCGTTTCCACTCGTTTAGGAGTTGCAAACTTCGAGGCGGCTATTACATTAGTCCGTTCGTAAAAACTATAATCTTGACGGGTACCGTGCGCGTTATCTAAAGTAAAACTTTCAATTGCTCCTACGGGTCTGGATTTCGCTTGAGCACTTACATTAGAAGTTACAGCGATCTGCGCTTGCCCAGTATCATTTTCGTCTTTGTTAGATATTTTCAAATCTTGCAAACCCAGTATGCGTTGATCATCCGAGTTGCTTTTTCTTGATGGATCCATAACTATTTAAATATTAATAAAACAATAATAGTAATTTACAACTATGATATAATAAAAAACTACTTAGAAAACATAAAGTGAATCATGTTTTTAATCTGAAAAAAAAATTAAACAACATGAGATCAAGAAAAAAAAACAAAATTGACATGATAGTAGGCTGTAGGACATAGACTATAGATAAGTTAATTTTAATTGTCAATTCAGCTCACTTGCTCTTGTTAAAGAGTATAAAATATTCTTTTTTCACTTGAGTATAAAGAGTAGGTACAAGCTTATCTATTCTTATCTTCGTAGGTAAATTATTGGAGTGCTTGAGTCTTGACGTATGGTCTTGACCAGTCTTGAATTCGTCAAAACCGTAGTCGAAATTCAAAACAGACGAAATGCATGCCTTTTAGGCATCTTTCTTATTACTCATTGCTCATTTGTGTGATAATTCCTTACATTACATTGTGGCCTATGATGGTGGATAATTAGGGTATGTGCATATTATGCAAGAAAATAAAATGTAAACTACCTGTGTCATCCATAGAAATAGGAATATATACTTAGAGGTCACCACATTAAGTAAATTTTTACGATTGAATATTTTGCGAAAACAAACACACAATTAGGTTTATATATAGATTGTTTTAAGTTGTCAGTTGATGAGTTTATTCAGTTATTAGTTTGAGTTACTTAATTCTGGTGAGCACTATCTAAACCAGGGGTGGGCAAATTCTTTTGAATGCGGGCCGGTAAGTTAAAAAAATGTAGTGGCGGGCCAGTAAATTTTAATTAATCTTGAGGTGGACCGGTTTATTAATTAAAACACCTAAAAATAGTAGTAAATATTACGATTATAAAACGTTGTATAAATATAACATAAGGAATTTTTTATTTTATTTTACAACCCTTTATTAAAATAAAATCTACTTATGAAGTCTTAGTATAGGTATATCAATTTGAATTATCGATTCAGTACCTTAATTTGTTCAAATTTCAATAGTCTTTTAACATTTTGACCTTTCATTTTTTTAAGGACGTTCATGTTTTTTTAAAAAAAAACCCTCGGCGGGCCGGATTGAAACCTCTCAAGAGCCGGATCCGGCACGCGGGCTGTAATTTGCCCACCCCTGATCTAAACAGACCTATTGTTCAATGTACTTTGTGATCTAAACCTGTCAGTAGTTCAAGTATGGTATCTTTTTTCAATGCAACAAATACAAAAGAGATAGAACATTTTATATATACATAAGTTACACAAACTGAACGTCACGTCAGATTAGTCCGAACATAATAATATCACCATGTGACGTTTTAACGGTTTCCGAGAAAAGAAGAAGAAGAAAACGATAAAGAAGAAGACAACGATAACTGAAAATAAGTTAAGTAAATTCGCAACAAAGCTACCACCATTGTCTACTAATCATACTAGTATTGTATAACGTATTGATATTATTAATTTTATCACTCAACATATGCGAATATCAAACACTCAAGATAACACTAATATACGAATTTATAAATAAATATAACACTCAACATACGAATTTTAATTTATTGCTTTCTTATTTGAACGAAAGTAATAGAAATAGACAAAACACTTTTGATGTTCATAGATTAGTCTGTACTCTAGTACTGTAGTGTACATAGTATACTGTAGTACTAGACATTTGAGTATGTAGGTACTCGGAAAAAGTTGATTGTTGATAAAAAATATTACAATTTGACAAGGCCGGACTTATCTGACTTGTATATAATCTCTTCGGTTTTTGTTCTATTTGGAAAAAATAGAATGCATTTCAATCAAGTTCAGGGGGTGATTATGTATCACAATTGCCAACTGAAACTGTAAAAGTGTATATCATTCATTTGTGTTTGTTATCTCTATCGTATTTCTGTTGGTCACTGGAGATAGTAATTATAAAACACGTCACTTGACAGCGATTTGATGTACACTCATCCATTTCTAGTTGGTAACTGAGTCACCCCCGAGAGTGGAGTGTGAGTTTCGCACGAATTTATTTTAATACCGCGTTTGCGTTTTTACGATCCAAACGTATAGAATAATTTAGTTGTTCCGACTATCCGCTAGTAGCCTTGAAAATAACTAAAAACATTTATGCCATAAAACGTAATCGCAATAGTAAAGTTCTTTCATGCCAAATGAAATGCCAAAACACGTTTTTTTATAAAGTGTGGTAATACATATTATTGTCAAATGTCATTTCACATTTGACGACTTTCGTTTGACGCAAGTTTGACGTTTGTTTTTGAACAACTCAAGGCGGCGACACGACGCATTATTGTGAAACAGCTAATATTTTTTACTGAAGGTTTTAATTCCAAAAAGGTAATGATTAATGCACACTGCGACCACTAATAAGTGATTTTAAATCTTGTACTTCTGCACAAAGCAGATATCGACCAAAACTAAGAGATGTATGACACCGAAGATGATCAGTACGAAGAGGAAGAGGTTGAAGAAATTTCTTCAGAACTATGGCAAGAAGCGTGTTGGATAGTTATTAACGCCTACTTTGATGAAAAAGGCTTGGTGAGACAGCAATTAGACAGTTTTGATGAATTTATTCAGATGTCTGTACAGCGTATTGTGGAAGACTCCCCTCCCATAGAACTTCACGCTGAGGCACAGCACTCTACAGGCGAAATTGAAACTCCACCGAAGTACCATCTAAAGTTCGATCAGATTTATCTTTCAAAACCTACACATTGGGAAAAAGATGGTGCTCCTTCACCTATGATGCCTAATGAAGCCCGTTTGAGGAATTTGACCTATTCGGCTCCTTTATATGTAGATATAACAAAGACGATTGTAAAAGAAAATGAAGATCCTATTGAAACTCAACATCAAAAGACTTTTATTGGAAAAATCCCTATTATGCTGAGATCTACTTACTGTCTTCTTAGTAATCTAACTGACAGAGATCTTACTGAATTGAATGAATGCCCACTTGATCCTGGTGGTTACTTTATTATTAACGGTTCAGAAAAGGTGTTAATTGCCCAAGAAAAAATGGCTACTAACACAGTTTATGTGTTTAGCATGAAAGATGGTAAATATGCTTATAAAACTGAAATTCGATCTTGTCTTGAACATAGTTCAAGGCCTACATCTACTTTGTGGGTCAATATGATGGCTAGGGGTGGCCAGAGCATCAAAAAATCAGCAATTGGACAGAGAATTGTTGCTATTGTTCCATATATTAAACAAGAAATCCCAATTATGATTGTATTCCGTGCTTTGGGTTTTGTTGCTGATCGAGATATTTTAGAGCACATAATTTACGATTTTGATGACCCTGAAATGATGGAAATGGTGAAGCCTTCTTTAGATGAAGCCTTTGTCATCCAAGAGCAAAATGTAGCACAGAGTTTTATTGGTGCCCGTGGGGCACGGCCTGGTGTTACAAAAGAGAGACGTATAAAGTATGCTCGAGAAATTTTACAAAAAGAAATGTTGCCTCATGTTGGAGTGTCTGATTACTGTGAGACAAAAAAAGCTTATTTCTTAGGTTATATGGTGCACAGATTGCTGTTAGCTGCTTTGGGTCGTCGTGAACTTGATGATCGTGATCACTATGGAAACAAAAGGTTAGATCTTGCAGGACCACTATTGGCATTTCTGTTTAGAGGACTTTTTAAAAATCTTTTGAAAGAAGTTCGAATGTATGCTCAGAAATTTATTGATAAGGGTAAAGATTTCAATTTGGAGTTGGCAATTAAAACAAAAATTATCACAGATGGATTAAGATACTCACTGGCTACAGGAAACTGGGGAGATCAAAAGAAGGCTCACCAAGCTAGAGCTGGTGTGTCACAAGTATTGAATCGCCTAACTTTTGCTTCCACATTGTCACATTTAAGACGTGTCAACTCTCCAATTGGTCGTGATGGAAAATTAGCCAAACCTCGACAATTACACAATACTTTATGGGGTATGATATGTCCTGCAGAAACACCAGAAGGAGCTGCTGTCGGATTGGTGAAGAACTTGGCTTTAATGGCTTACATTTCTGTGGGAAGTCAGCCATCTCCAATATTAGAGTTCTTGGAAGAGTGGTCAATGGAAAACCTAGAAGAAATAGCACCGTCTGCTATAGCTGATGCTACGAAAATATTTGTTAATGGTTGTTGGGTTGGTATACACAGAGATCCTGAACAATTGATGGCCACATTAAGAAAGCTGAGACGTCAAATGGATATCATAGTATCTGAAGTCAGTATGATTAGAGATATACGAGACAGAGAAATAAGGATTTATACAGATGCAGGTAGAATTTGTCGTCCTCTGCTAATTGTTGAGAATGGGGCTTTGCTGCTAAAAAAGAAACACATTGATCAATTAAAGGAAAGAGATTATAATAATTACGGTTGGCAGAATTTGGTAGCTAGTGGTGTTGTTGAATACATTGATACACTAGAGGAGGAGACAGTGATGATTGCTATGAGTCCTGATGATTTAGGACAGGTTAAAGAATATGCATATTGTACAACATACACCCATTGTGAAATTCATCCAGCTATGATTTTGGGTGTTTGTGCCTCTATTATTCCATTCCCTGATCACAATCAAAGCCCCAGAAACACATATCAAAGTGCTATGGGTAAACAAGCTATGGGTGTATATATCACCAATTTCCATGTAAGAATGGACACTCTTGCTCATGTACTTTATTATCCTCACAAACCTCTGGTTACAACCCGTTCTATGGAATATCTGCGTTTTAGAGAGCTGCCAGCAGGTATCAATTCTATTGTAGCTATCTTATGTTACACTGGTTACAATCAAGAAGACAGTGTTATCTTAAATGCTTCAGCTGTAGAGAGAGGTTTCTTTAGATCTGTATTCTACCGATCATATAAAGATTCAGAATCCAAGAGAATAGGTGACCAAGAAGAACAATTTGAAAAACCAACAAGACAAACATGCCAAGGCATGAGAAATGCTTTGTATGACAAATTGGATGATGATGGAATCATTGCTCCTGGCATTAGGGTGTCAGGAGATGATGTGGTTATTGGAAAAACTATAACTTTACCAGAAAACGATGATGAGCTTGAAGGCACAACCAAACGCTTTACAAAGAGGGATGCATCTACATTTTTACGTAATAGTGAAACTGGTATAGTTGATCAAGTCATGTTGACCTTGAACAGTGAAGGTTACAAATTCTGTAAAATTCGAGTCCGATCAGTACGCATTCCTCAAATCGGTGACAAATTTGCCTCTAGGCATGGACAAAAAGGA
Source organism: Calephelis nemesis (assembly GCA_002245505.1). NCBI lineage: Eukaryota > Metazoa > Arthropoda > Insecta > Lepidoptera > Riodinidae > Calephelis > Calephelis nemesis. The sequence goes on along the minus strand of NJDD01003391.1, from coordinate 33,279 downwards.
ACTTGTGGTATCCAGTACAGACAAGAAGACATGCCCTTTACATGTGAAGGGCTCACACCAGATATTATCATCAATCCTCATGCTATCCCATCCCGTATGACAATTGGTCACTTGATTGAATGTATCCAAGGCAAAGTCTCATCTAACAAAGGAGAAATTGGTGATGCAACACCATTTAATGATGCTGTTAATGTGCAAAAGATTTCTTCTTTGCTGCAAGAATATGGCTATCATTTAAGAGGCAATGAGGTGATGTATAATGGACATACTGGTCGTAAGATAAATGCCCAGGTATTCTTGGGTCCAACTTATTATCAACGTCTTAAGCACATGGTGGACGATAAAATTCACTCGAGAGCAAGAGGACCAGTACAAATTTTAGTAAGGCAACCTATGGAAGGAAGAGCTCGAGATGGAGGTTTGCGTTTTGGGGAGATGGAACGCGATTGTCAAATTGCCCACGGAGCTGCACAGTTTTTGAGAGAAAGATTATTCGAAGTATCAGATCCATACCGTATCCATGTGTGCAACTTCTGTGGTTTGATTGCCATTGCAAATTTACGTAACAACACCTTTGAGTGCAAAGGATGCAAGAATAAGACACAAATATCTCAAATTAGACTTCCGTATGCTGCTAAGCTCCTTTTCCAAGAGTTAATGTCAATGAATATTGCTCCAAGGCTTATGGTGGTTAATTAAAATGTATTTTATTTCATAAGATTAATTTTGCTTTGAAAATAAAACAAAAATTAAAAAACAGGCTTTTATTTTATTATCACAATAGACAACATTAAATGCAGCTTAAATACAACATTGCAATAGAAATAACATCTACAATTCATTCTTCAAATTTCAATAAGTTATAAATATTTTAAAAATTTCATTTATACATAACCAGAATATCATTCATCTTTAACAATAAATAAAATAAACCTAATTTAAAAAAAAATGTGTATATGACCAGAAATATTACGAAAAAGTCATTTAAATTGTACTTAGTACATTTGTACAAAAAGATTTTATTGTGATGTAGGTACTTCGTTATAAAAAATCTATGCTATATGAATTTATATTATTGTTCATATTTTGTTTTCATTTATATCTATTTTTATATATAATTTGATATTGTGTTAAGCAATATAAATATTTTTGATGTCTGTTTCATAAACATACAAGCAAAAAAAAAAGATTAAAATCCTCAATTTTTTGGACAAAATCGTGGCTAAATGACAAGAAAAAACAGTACTCATACATAGAGAGCGTGATGATGCTAGGTGGCATTAAGTACTAATAATTGACTATCGCGTGCTACCCGAAAAATAACATTTAAAGTCTTGTAAAAGTTTCTTAAAAATTACAATTTTTTATTCTCAATATTGGAGTACAATTTATTCTAAACAAATAGAAATATAATTTTTATGGTTTTATTAAACACATAGTTTAAATATTAAGTCGCGCTGAATTATCCTTACATTTTATCTTAAACTTTATATATTATGCGATTCCTTTGTTATGAACAAGTCATCCCTAATCAGAACTTTTTATACGCAATAATTGGATATGAATAAGATGTATGCCTCTGTCATCCCATCAAATAATTATGATTTAAAGGTATTATTTGTCACTTGTTGAGGTTTTTTCTGATACAAGAAGACAAAGAAGCAGTTGGATCTCATATGACAAATACCTGCCGCTTATATATACTAATAATAGTAGCTTGCCTATCTGAATCTTCTTATAATATGTTTTAAGCTCGATACCCATTACCCTGCAAACCAGATCACGATAATGGCGAGCAGTGATGACATTTTATGTAACACCATTTATTAATACAATTATCTCGTATTTTAAACGGAAGTTTTCTATCAGAAAAGTGCAGGCGTATGAGCGAGAAAGACATATCGTCCGTCGAAGAAACGCGGTATTAAAAAAATATATAAACTGGGCTAACTACTTTTTTTATTTATTACATTAATAAAAAAATAGTAACAGCAAAGACGTGAAGTAATGGTCTAACAATTATTTTATTAATACTTTAACTAAATCATTTTTATTTGCGAAACAGCAAATGAAAACTAGTTTTGAAATAACTTCAAAGAGTAAGATGTGAACGATTAAATTCTTTAGACATATCGTTACCAACTCTCTATTTCGTATTGCCTAAAAATTCCTACAAGTAAAACTATGTTTTCTTAGTAGAAATAGGTATATTCAATGAAAACATCTAATAATTGTACTGTATTTTTGATTTATACTTGGTTATAGTTTTAGGAACAAATACATATTCAAATACCACAAATGCAACATAAACCATCTAGTATTTGTCAGATCTGCAAGGTTTAATTATGTTATAATAGTAATGCGGTGACAAAAATTGCGCGCGATATTAGTATAATAATTGTTAATTCGTATTACGTAACAAATACTTTGAAGAAGCACTTTCGCCTCTGTGGTTTAGCGGTTCAGATGTTGGACTTGACTGCATGAGGTCCCGACTCCCGGGTTCGAATCCCGGGTCGGGCAACTAAAAGAAAATTGGGTTTTTCCAATTTTCTAATAAAAAAAATGTTGCTCGGGATTGGATATGTGCCCGGTTGGCGGTAGGCTTGCCACCTATCACATTTATGGGACTTAGTATCTTTGGCTAATCATGGGTGCCCTGGTTGTGCCTCTGCCTACCTCTTCGGGGATATGGGCGTGAAGATATATTATACTTTGAAGATAACGTAATTCTATGTTATTTGACACTTAGCAATCGATCGCGTTTCGATTGCTGATTGCCAACTTTGACATAACAAACTGCTGTCAAACTTAGCCAGTTTTTCAATCGCTCTCGCGTTATGTCTGAAGAGGCATAACTATTTTTTATAAACAGTTACGCCTCTTTGTGATTCGACGAACGATATGTAATTTTAATAAACGTCCAATACAATACGTAAGACAAATGCACTAGCATCATACTCCGTATAACCTAACCTAAATGATGATCTTTAAGATTTTACTCAGGAGCCGGCAGGGCTTGTTGGTCCTGATTTTCTTCTTCCTTTGGTCGACTCCACTTGATCATGGTTTCTGGTGAGCGGTAGAGGAACACCAGTTTCGCAAATAGGTCTTCTTCTAGCGCCAGCTCAAGGGCTTCTCGTACCTTTAATGTAAAAATATAGTAAGAAATCACCTTTTTTTACAAGGTTCTCCGGATGGTAAGGACAACCGTGGCCTGTAGATACCGTAAATTATATATTATATGCGTCGCTATCCTGTGGCCGGGATGGAAAATCTATTGTGCAAAACTACTGGCAACCCTAACATCCGAACCGGAACATGAAAGTATCATTATAGACCGCCTCGTTGGTTGAGTGGCTAGCGTACACGCCTAACTACACCGACCAACCGCGAGGCTCGGGTTCGATTCCCGCGGGCAGGCATTTGTGTGATGAACATTTAGATGTCTGCATTTCCTGGTCTGGGTGTTTATTACATTTATTCTGGTATCTATTTAAGTATTTCTACGTATTAGTATCGTTGACTAACACCCATAACACAAGCATATAATTGGCTTACTTTGGGATAAGATTCAATTTGTGAGACTTGTCTAGGGATATTTACTATTATTATATTATTTATTATAGCGGCAGGAATAGGTAAAGGGGTGGATCTATATCCGTGCAAGTTGTCACACATCACTTCTACCAGTAGTGTCTTGTTGGTAATGGACCCATGTAACTCATGCTCGCCTCTTACAAGCCAGGCATGGCAGGGTCTATCCTGGCAGATGATCTTACAGATGATTTTACACAGAGGACTCAAACTAACATGGGGAGAAACTTTTGAACTATCAATCAAATGCCTCCTAATATAAATATTGTTATCTTAAATTTAATGAAATCAAATATGTAAGAGAGAACATATTAATATTATTGTATAACAGAACTAGCCGACCCGTCGAACTTCGTATGAAATTACAAGCAACTTACAGTTTGTATGAATTAAAGTATTATTTATCCCCTTTTCCATGCAATTTTCCTGGTTTTTATTTTTATAAGAACTTAATTTTGGCAATAACTAACACAGCAAAAAAAATAATTAGCAAAATTGATCCATATATTAAGGCGTGATGCAAAAGGATTAAATCGAATCAAAACGCGAAATTGGATATATTTTTTATAGATATAGATACGTACCAATCTTATTGCAAGCACCATAATACGAGGCCGAACCGTGGAGTAGTTTGCTCCGTGTTTATTAATAAGACGGCAGGGGTTTGACAAAACCAAAAGGCAAAAATCAAGTAGAACGTGAGATATCACGTGTATTTATTTTATCATTGAAAAGTACGATTTCTGAAACTCAAACCAAAACCAGCCTTGTTAATGGGTGGTCCGAATGTTCTCCCTGTGTTGGTCCGGGCTCCTTTGCAGAATAGACCATCTGCCTTTCTTGCCAGGCAGCTCGTAAAGGGCGAGCATAGGCTTATCATCACTAACACCGTGACATCTGACTAGGTGGTAGAGTTTCGCAGCGACTCGCCCGGATTGGTACCACCGTCTTACCTATTCCTGCCGCCATAACGTCATGACGTGTTCCGGTTCGGAGGGTAAGGTAGCCGGTAAACTTACTTTTGCTCGAGGCCTAACATGCTGACCTCAGGTTGGCAACGCACCATTACCATCTTTGGTGTCTCTAGGCGGCGTGAATTTCTTACCATCAGGAAATCCGTCTGCTTGTTTGCCTTCCTATAACATTAAAAAAAAAAACGAATCGAAACGCGGAATTGGATATATTTTTTATAGATATAGATACGTACCAATCTTATTGCAAGCACCATAATACGAGGCCGAACCGTGGAGTAGTTTGCTCCGTGTTTATTAATAAAACGGCAGGGGTTTGACAAAACCAAAAGGCAAAAATCAAGTAGAACGTGAGATATCACGTGTATTTATTTTATCATTGAAAAGTACGATTTCTGAACCTCAAATATCCACATGTTGATGAAAGCTTTGTTAATGGGTGGTCCGAATGTTTTAGTACAATTATAACATTTTTCTTTTGTTAGATATAAGCCATTGAAAATCAACTTTTTTATTAGGCACCAAGTTGCAACTTTAACTTTATTTTTTGACATAGGGAACCACCGCAGAATTATGACCTGCATTAAAAAAAAATTAAAACCGAATCAGAATCGGAATTGTCCGAGTAATAGCTTACGCTATCATCATGGTAATGTCGTAAAGTCGAATGGAGAATCTATTATTTTTTGGAGTCGGTTAAAAATGACAGGAATGAATTTTCAATAAGAAGAGGGTTTAAAAGTAAGCCTCTATCAGTTTTGGTGATACCCAAAGGATGGATTAAAAAACTGCCAAAAAAT
>NJDD01003391.1:3374-15650 GCA_002245505.1 Calephelis nemesis | reverse complement strand
CGTAGGTGCGCAGAAGTGATTTCTGTCTACCTTTTCGGGGATACGGAATGAATATACAATAAATATAAAACCAACAATAGAAAAGACAAATAGCCAAGAAAAATAACACTGTCTTCCAAATGGACTTGAATCTATAACCATAAAAAAAGGTAACATTTTAAAGTTACTAAATAAAAGATGGAGACGCAATTTACATCTGATTTATTCAACTCATATTAAGTAACATAAGGCGCTTTGCAAGCGGTGAGGCAAGGACGACATCAATTACTACATACAAACCCGGAAACCGGGTACCTGCGACGCGGTCTTTTTACCTTCTAATGCCCGGTTCTTATATTCAAGAAACGAGTCGTTTTGATTACGGATTGTAGTATTTTGTACGATTAGTAAGGCTGTTAGCAACGGTTATGGTTTTTAATAGTTAACTCTGAATTTTTTTTAATATATGAGTAACGCTCGTTACTTTCGAGAAAACTGCGAATGGTTAAACTTACAGATAACGTTTCGTTGATTATAGTAACCGGGCATAAGTGTGATGGTAGTCTAGAATTCCGATTTTGGTATCGAAATTGAACTAACCATCTCACCCTGTGCGCTGCGCCTTATGGCGACGATATCTCATAGTACAAACACGGAACAGTATGGAAACTAAGCCTAGTTGATAAAATACGTATCTACACTCCATTGGAGCAATATATTCTTTTTTTTATCGAAACGTAGTTTACAAATAACTTAAGTAATCTCAATGGGCCGATTAATTCCAACAAAAGACGAACACGCTTGAGGCATCTTAAAAAATATCCCGGTAACAAATAAGAACGTGACCACTCGTCTCATCGCAGCGCTCGCTACTGCAGTAGGGATGTGAAAAAATAATCGATTTTTATTTCGTTATTTTACGTGCAATACTTTTAATTTTTTTATAACCGCAGCTTTTGACATACTAAATAGTTTATTTGGTAGTTTTACATTATACAAAATTACTTGCAATGGCAACACTCGACAACTCTGTCGATAAAACAGCTATGTCAGTAAGTTGTGATATTTTAAATAAACGATGGTTTTAAACGTTTCTTTCTACACTGCGAACTCTGATTTCAATAAATTTTCCATAAATAACCCGTTGACTAAGTGTGCAAGTGAGTTTGCGGTTTGTGGTAAAAAATGTCCCGTAAATGACCAAAAAGTGGTGGTAGGGCTTTCTTTGTAATAAAAAACAATGATACATCTGCTTTAGCTTTGAATTATTAAGTTGTTTTATTAAACTATAAAAAAAAACATTTTTTTAAGAAAATTGATTATTTTTCGTAAAAAATCGATTAACCGAAAATCGATTATTAAAAAAAATAAAAATCGATTAATAAAAAATCGATTTTCTCCCGGCAAGTCACATCCCTATACTGCAGTAGTACGACAACAACTTAGCGGTATCATTGATGCAAATGTTTGTATGTGTGCCGATTTGAAAGTTTTAGGTAGTTCCTATACTGTTTCATATTTGTACTGTGGTTTCCTCCTCCATCAGGAGAGCCGCGTGCTTATTGACTATCACAATTGTGCAAGGGAGGACGATGATCTATAACCAACAAATAATTTACTCACTCCTATATCTTCCTTTTTACAAAAAACAGAGAATATGATCATTTCCAAAAATCCATTCATACATTTATGTACAGTACACATGAAAAGTTATTTATTGCCTATGGACTATTGGGAACTGATCCTGCATTTCAATTCCTATCGTCGCTTTTTATGGACCATAGTCTAGCCTGAATTTGCAACAACTTCTTTTCATAGTGAACTTTACTTACATATCTATATTATGAGATTGCGCCGACATTTGATACACTGGAAGGAAGGGCCCAATGCGGATCTTAACTGTGACGTCGGTCGGTGGATTGGGTTGGCCGACCTGAAAAACATAACCAAATTAAAAGAGATCCTGATTTTATAGCACTGTTCACTAAAAATAATAGCAAATGTGTTTATTCAGATGAATAGCTTGCAAGTTAGAGAAGAATATGTTTAACATTTATCTCAGGTAATAGTTTGTAAGAAAGAGTCTGTTTGGCTATGCCCACATTTGTGTGCTTTTCTCTCTTAAATGTTCAGACTTCATATACACATTGAAATTACTTTTCATGACAAGTGATGGGAACGAAAGATTTTCCTGCAGTTAAACGTATCTTAAACCCGACACGGTTTACAAGTTACTACTACACAAAACTTAGTAAAAATCTATCAAGCAGTTTCTGCGTGAAAAGTGAACAGACAAACTGATAAAAAATTTAACAGCCTTCGATTTGAGTTATGTATCCTATAAATGTATTATGTATACGTAGCAATCTTTTTTTAAAAAAATATTCTATGGACAGATTTATTTGTATTACTGTATTGTATTGATAGTATTGATTGTAGTATTGTATTGATAGTTATATATCCAGAAATAAATGGTGAATATTAAATTACTCACGGAATTCCCGAAGGCGAAGAAGACAAGCGGGAACCAAATGATAGCAATGACGAAGGCGAGCACCCCGCCGCCCAGCAGGTACTTGCTGGTGCTGGACTTCTTCACACCCCGCGGCTGGGGGTACTCGTCCTCCACGTACCGGGAGCACTACACAACACACACATATCGAGGATAACATGGTAAAGTATAACTAGCATTCTTAAAAAAAAAAGCATCTCCACGCCCATGTCCCCGAACAGAGGCACAACCAGGGCACCCGCGACTAACCGAAAACACTAAATCTCATAATGTAATAGGTGGCAAGCCTATCGCCAACCGGGCACGTTTCCAATCCCGACCAACATTTTTTTTATTAGAAAATTGGAAAAATCCAATTTTCTTTTTGTTGGCCGACCCGGGGTTCGAACCCGAGACCTCATGCAGTCAACTCCAACACCCGGACCACTCGACCACAGAGGCGTAGTATTCTTAAAGTAGGACTCGTATCGTAATATTCGTTACATAAAATGTACAAGACATAAAACTGTAATATTTCAAACAGACAATTAATTTATCAGTTATATAACATGTTACAGTCTTAGTAAAAACTATTCTTGAAGTCATTTTTCGTGAATAAAATGACTTAGTTAACGTAATAAAAAGAAAATTTAAATAAATACTTTATTAGGAATTACATATTACCAGTAGTCGCCCATTGGTCCATTGGTCGAAATTCGACCATAATAAATTTTAATATCTTGTTGATAAAAACGCTATCGTCATTTCTCAAGACGAGCTACTTTGTTTCCAAACTGTATGATGCGCCATCTGTGATCTTTTATCGATATCATCAATATATTTGTTTGTGTGTGTCAAATGCATGGTAGTGTCGGTAATGTTTTCTTATTGATTTGATGTACTTTATAAGCATTATTATTAAAAATATTAGCGCTCTGCACTTCCCCTACACATAAACTGTAAGTGTGCCAAATTGATTGCCATGCCAAGATTACGTTCTTATCAAGAAGATATTAAAATTTGTTATGGTCGAATTTCGACCAACGGGCGACCACTAGTATTATTAACTCCATGTTAATTGTTACCCAATATTGTATTAAAGAGTACCTAAGATGACATATTCTACTAAATTTCCAATTTGCATGATACATTCAAGAGTATTCTACAGTTTTTAACTTAGCTAAAAGGAACTCTTCCTATTCAATTTCTTGGGTGATATCATTTAATCTTAGTTTCAAATAGTATATTACCTTCAATAAGAAAACACTGGCAAATATGTCTTCCATTTTTAGCCAGTCCATGAGGGTCATAGACGTGTCTGTCCAAATCCAATCCATAAGAGTACGCAACTCGAACAAGAACGGGATCGCCATAAATCTACAAAACAAAAATTCGGAGGTGAGTGCAATTAAAATTCTAGACATGAAAACGGCGTCAGATATTTCCTATATCATATAAAAAATCTCGTATCGATAAGACTACCTTTGCGCGGCAATATAATGGTTTTACCAAATAAAATAAGAATGATTAATGTTCTATATATTTACTAGCTGAACCGGCAGACGTTGTTCAGCTACTTTTTTCAGTGTGATTTAAGTTAAAAAAATTTGGGGTGAGTCTCCCTTGTTACTTAAGGATATGAAAAGCCTCAGATAGGTCTGAGGCCCAATATGCTCAAAAAATTTCACGAAAATCGGTCGAGCCGTTTCGGCGGAGTTCAATCACGCACACAGCTTTTAAAGCTTTTCTCCCGGTCACTTTGGGTGGAGGTATTTTTTAATATAGATTATAATATAAAACTTACCCTCTAAAGCACACCATGTTGAGGAACCGGTAGGATTTGCAAAGGAAGTTTCCGATGATCCGTCGCGGGTACCCGCACCGGATCTGATACGCGGACAGCAACAAGTAGACACACTTCACCATGTACCACATGGGGGGTGGCCATAAAGTATTGAATGTCCTAAAACGAAAAAAAAAATACACATTTGATATACGTGGTCTGCATTTCTTTCATTTGATCTTCCAGAAGCCACAAAACCATATGTCGACAGGTTTTAGCAATTTCTTATCGATTAAATTTTCATATTTTATTTTTATGACATTGGAAGACAAATAGGCACACGGATACACTGATCGTAAGAAATTTACGTCCCTTAGAGACACCAAAGTTGGTAATGGTGCGTCGCCAATCAGATGCTACGATGTTAGGCTTCGAGTAAAAGTAAGTTTACTGTCTACCTTATCCTCCGAACTGGGACATTTCAATGGCATGGACTAACGTTATGGCGGCAGGAATAGTTAAGGCAGTGGTACCAATCCGGAAAAGTCAGACGTCACGATGTTAGTGATGGAAGCATTGGCTCGCCTTTTACGAGCTGCCTGGCAGGAACACAGATGGTCTATTTTGCAAAGGAGCCCGGGCCAACACGGGCATATACCGTTACATAACTTACTAGATTGATAGCTTTTGTCTATAAAAAATACCTTTCAGTGATGAACGGCAGCACGAAGAACATCCATATATGCACGCCGATGATGAGCACATACTGGAAGAGTATTTTCCCCAGCATGTACTTCCGAAGGTACAAGGCGCGGTCCACAACTATCAACCCAAATTGTAGGATCAACATCACCAGGAACGGTATAGGAACTTTGTTCTCTTCCAGATATGCTTGTACTCCTCCATCGCCTTGGTGTGTCTGTGTAATAGAAGTCAACGTTAACTTACTCCTCGATTTTTTATCCGAAAATCACAGCACCTTAAAGGTAGCTCAGTGCGCTTTTTGCAAGAGGCGCATTAATCTTGTTTGAAAAAAAAAGGCCGAAGTATCGGTCGCCACTTTCTAGTTGGCCTACTGGCTTGATTTTTATTAATCAATTATAAAAAAAAACACCCGAGTATATGAAAAAACTCTATTCCAAATGTCTAGACTGTGCGAACCAAATTCAATTTTATACAACCTGACTTTTTAATCACCATCCAAATTTTAATATGTTGATCTTAAGTGAAAATAATTAAATACGTGTTTTTTCTTTTAGTATCCCTCAATACTAAATATTAAGATATGACATCGCAAAGTTGTCTACAAAATATTGATGTTTATGGGCAGCGCGCGCTCCGTACCTACGCGCTGAGTGCTCTGACATGCTAGATAGCTAATTGCTATTTTTTTTCATAAATGGACTTATTTATAGATACTTTATGCCCAGAAAAAATTTGGATGGTGATAAAAAAATCTTGCTGTATACTTTTACTTATTACTTATAGAATAAAACATGTTGTAGATGAGTATGGGCAACCTCGTCTCTAGGCGTTACATGTAAACATCTTGTACTTACACCAAAGGCAGCGAATCCGAAAATAACAACGAGAAAGTTGAGGAAGTCGCACAGGAACATGTACGCATAGATGTCCGCAGTGACGCGCGCGCCCGGCGCCAACATGCGCTGGAAAAAGTGCTGCGTCGGTCGCAAGTAGCGCTTTACCCTGTACAGGAAAATCACTAACATTTCAGACCTATCCTGACCGGTTACGTGATGATTATAGTCTGTTTATTGAAGTTATACTTCTTTTGGTGCATTAGGGAAAAATGATGAGGGTAAATTTTTACGATGCGCGCGCACACCGCCACGAAAAACCGACATGATGAAGTTAGCTATAGATAGCATTTTAGTTTTTTAAAGGTACCAACAAAGTAAAATTAAGGACATCTACGTACGTTTGCGTGAGAACTGACAACTGTATTCACAATATTTCTTTATTTCTATGGTTAGTGTCATTTTGTCTACAAATGTAAAATAAGGCAAAAGATAAAAATTTTAAAAAGATTTTTATCTTGTTACGCCGAAGAAGTATAACTTCTAACGCGTGTACATAAGTACACACACAATTTTTTAACAAACGAGTACCAAGTTAATTTCAACCAATCAGAACGTGCCTCTATAAATTCACAACAAGCACAAAGCGTTCTGATTGGTTTAAATAAACTTAATGTTGATTACGTGGACCAACAGAAACAATTTCTTGGTACTCGTGAGTTAAAAAAGTTCGAGTATAGAGAAATCAATCATAGCTAGGTGGTAGAGTACTGGTACAGCAGCTGAAGTTATTCTTATCGCAATAACCTCAAAATTTATTGAAGTTATACTTCTTTTGGCGCGTTAGGAAAATATGATGAGGGTAAATTTTTACGATACGCGCGCACACCGTCACGAAAAACCGACATGATGAAGTTAGCTATAGATAACATTTCAGTTTTTATTAAATATTAAATAAACTTTATTTAACTAAATAATGCATTATAATAAAACTGTTAATGTATTAAATACCCTTTTTCTATGGTTAGTGTCATTTTGTCTGCAAATGTAAAATAAGGCAAAATATAAAATTTTTAAAAAGATTTTTATCTTATTACGCCGAAGAAGTATAACTTCTAACGCGTGTACATAAGTACACACACAATTTTCATTGTCACGTTTTGTTCTGGAGAGTATATTGTAGGTAGGGAGTAGGCTTCTATACGTTTTTTATGGCAAAAGACAGAGACTAAGCATGTGGCTCCCCTGATGGTAAGAGATTACCACAGGGTATAGACGTCACAGGTATTAGTTCAATTGTGCAAGTGTAAGTCTACTCTACACACCGGATCGAATCATGACATTTTTTTATATGATATTGGAAGGCAAACAAGCAGACGGATTTCCTGATGGTAAAAAATTCAAGCCGCCTAGAGACACCAAAGGTGGTAATGGTGCGTTGCCAACCTGGGGCCGGGATGTTAGGCCTCCAGCAAAAGTAAGTTTACCGGCTACCTTACTCTCCGAACCGGAACACGTCATGACGTTATGGCAAAATATAAAATTTTTAAAAAGATTTTTATCTTATTACTCCGAAGAAGTATAACTTCTAACGCGTGCACATAAGTACACACACAATTTTTTTAGCTTTTATTGATTTAGTTTTATATTGATTTGTTTTTTTTTTATTTTGATTTGATTTTATATTGATTTATTTTTTTTATTTCTTTTTTAATATTCATTGACAGGATAAAGTAATTGGTCAACTTATGTAAGCAAGAAGTTTAACATCTCCTCGGGTTATACACTAACAACATCTTTGGAGTCAAATGTCTATCTATGGTATACGTTACTTATTTCAACAGTCACGATTTTTTTTATGATATTGGAAGACAAACAAGCAGACGGATTTCCTGATGATAAGAAATCCACGCCGCCTAGAGACACCAAAGGTGGTAATGGTGCGTTGGCAACCAGAGGCCGGGATGTTAAGCCTTGAACAAATTAAGTTAACCGGCTACCTTACCCTCCGAACCGGAACACGTTATGACGTTATGGCGGCAGGAATAGGTAAGGCGGTGGTACCAATCCGGGCGAGTCGCTGCTAAACTCTACCACCTAGTCAGATGTCACGGTGTTAGTGATGATAAGCATATGCTCGCCTTTTACGAGCTGCCTGGCAAGAAAGGCAGATGGTCTATTCTACAAAGGAGCCCGGACCAACACGTGGGTAATATACACTGAAAAAAAAACTTACGATAACAGTATCACTTGTGGGTAGTGGCTATAGTTTTCTTCTAAAGTTGTTGATACAGCGATTATAGGTTCTTTGTCATCATTGACCCTGAAATGAAAATATATTATTAATGTGAACATTTCCATCTTCTTCCTCTATACTAACTGAAACAAAAACATTCAATTAAAACAATAGTGACAGGAAATTATCGAAGTAATAAGCCGGGTACTCACTAGCAAGCTGTAACTGTTGCATTAAGTGTAACCAAAAAACATGGTGTGTACGTTGTTTGCAAACCTGCTACGAGCGGTACGCGTGCGGATTGCAGCGAGCCGATGTCTACAATGTACTCATTTCTGAACGCGTAACGTTGCACGTAACTGCAACCGTTACTGTTACCAAAAACATAGTGTTACAAAAAAACATAGTCACAGTCTTAATACTAACAGTCGGCCGACTCATGTACTTGCACAGAGCAACGCTGGGGGGAACGCGGGGAAGCGAGCGGCAGGGTCGGCGAGCGCAAACTCCATACAGTTTGCGCTCTCTAACTAGAAGGGTTTGCACTCGTTATTTGTTAAAAAATATTTTATACCTAGTGTATTTTATTATAATGTAATAATTGCTGTTTTGTAAATTTATAATGGTTTACAGGTAGTGTTCCGTTTTTATTCGTAAATTAGCCATCCAGCTTGCTGACGTTTCGTCTACAAAATTTTCATCCACAATGGATAAAACGACACCTTTTTAATTTATTATTTTTCCACTGTCGATTCGTGCACCATTAAAATATTTTTTTTATACAGTCAGATACAAAGCTTTAACAAAATAAAGCGATCAATTTATGTATATGTTTTATACTTTTATATATAAATTGATACATCAAAATCACCAATTACTCAAGATTTAATTAATTTTTTTACACGTATGATGAAGTTTAGCACATAACATGAATGAATGAATGAATGAATGAATGAATGAATGAATGAACTTTATTATGCACCAAAATTTACAAAAAAATACACACTTTTTCACTTATAATAATATATAACTTAGGTGCACAAAGGTGAAACATAATAGTAATTAGTATAAAGTTAAAGTGGGTAAAACAAATTCAAATTGATTATATCTGTGATTAAAAATAGTAAGTAGGTAATGCCAACCAAATCAATGTAGCTGTTGTCACATATATATTATGTTTTTATTTGTTATTATATTGTTCATTAGCATACAACTTTTTTATCTGACTGTACTAAACAACTTCAATAATTTGATAGTGAACGAATCGTCGGTGAAAGAAATCATAAAATAAAAGGTGTCGTTTCGTCCACTGTGGATGAAAATTTTGTGGACGAAACTTCAGCAAGACCATCATCGGTTTCATTTTTAACTTCATATTTTTTTTGTTTGCCATTTTAAAATAAAACTTTTAGATGAAATGTTTAAAATGTTATTATTTGACAACCCTGACCCTTAACTGACTTGCCGTGAGTAGGTATATAAAATGTCGGCATGAATTCAAGAACAAAGGAGTTGGACTACTGGTAGGTAGAATTCTTTATACTGTGACATAGTGTTATAAAAACATAGTGTACGTGGTTCGCGAGCCTGTGACGAGCGACTCACAGCAAACCGACGATTGTCGGTTTTTGCCGCAGATCAAAGGGCGCTCGCAGTGCGCTCGTGGACGTCATGAGATGAGTTGATGCTAGACGCTGCGAACCAGCTGTATTTACGAGTTATTATATTAGTCTTTGAGTTAATATTTCTTCGTCATCATGAATGAATGGTCAGAGGATAAAAGTCTTTTGCTGATAGACGCCTACAGGCATCTATAAGTAAGTATGCTGCACAGGCCAAGTTTACAAACCAAAACTGAGAGCAGAGCAGGCCTCCCCGTTCGTTACTCCCCGTACACACTAGAACCTCGTTATTGTATCTGTTTGGTTACAGTTACAGCTCGCAAAATGAGTAGTAGTATCTTCACGCCCATATCCCCGAAGAGGTAGGCAGAGGCACAACCAGGGCACCCACGACTAGCCGAAGATACTAAGTCCCACAATGTGCTAGGTGGCAAGCCTATCGCCAACCGGGCACATATCCTATCCCGAGCAACATCTCTTTTTATTAGAAAATCGAAAAACCCAATTTTCTTTCCGTTGCCCGACCCGGGATTCGAACCCGGGACCTCATGCATTCAAGTCCAACAACTGAACCGCTAGACCACAGAGGCGAAATGAGTACGCTCAGAGAAAGCGTTCTGGCGCCGTCGTGAGCCGTAATTGTAAAAAGCGTACACACTAGAACCTCGTTACTGTATCACGCTTGTTACAGTTACGGTTCCCTAGTGAGTACCCGGCTATAAGTAACAAGGTTACAGAAGTTGAAAACAAAATTCTTACTTATAATGGTCATCATCTGTCCTCGAAGGGCCAGGTTCTTCACCGGTCCCTTGATCGTGTGTTCTACCAATCTCTCTTAGATCTTGGCTTCCATTCATAGATCCATGTAGCTGACTTCCAGGTCTATTGTCGTCTTCATCTTGGCTACAAATTAATAATGGCGTGTAATATATAATATACAGATATAGTTCGAATAAACACATTTTTTAAACCAACAAAATACAAAAAAGAAAACAAAAAATTAAAACTGGAGTACAATTAATAGCGAGGTCATAGTTTTTAATAATCAATTAAAAAATTAGACATCTTACTACAAAAATTCAACACTAGTTAAACACATGTTTTACTAAATACTCCAAAATTTTATTTACAGCCAATAACATAATGCCACCTCATCCACGTTGTTATTGTTTGATTGTCAATTTTAGACAATGTTTAATTAAACAGGCGTCCATTTTTGTGTAAGCCGGAATTTATATTTATAACAAATCTACAAAACTACAGGAACTGAGGACAACATACGAGTTAAACACTACCGACAAACGAATAACTATCTACAAAGAGCATTTACTATACCAATTACTTAGATTACTGTAAGGGCAGAATTTCGCGAGAATTTAGGTATTTTTCGTTAAACACAAAGATTTTGATTTCTCACGAGATATAAGCTAACTACTGCTATAAAACTTAGAACTTTGTTTCTTAACTATGAGAGCAAATCTATTAGGATTTTGGCTATATTTTAATTATTAAACTATAAATTTGGTACATGGATAGCTTTTGCTGTAAAACATTATTTTTATATAAATTTTTAAAAAGTCGGCTTGAGACGAAAGGTTACAGGTTCAAATCCTGTCTGGGGCGAAATTTTTCTTTCTTTAAAAATTTATATAAATTTATCCCACGCACAGGGCAAGTGCTAAAAAAATAAAAAAAAATAAAAAATACAATATTTTTATTTAATATCTTTGCAGCCTGTTTGTTACTACGAATTACTTTCTTAATAATGTGCAGAGTGTCCAAGCGAAGAGAAAATGCCATATAATGTCACAAAATGTAAAAATTTAAAAGAATGCAAAGCAACATTCTTGGACGATTGAGAATATAATTGTATTTATTTAGATATTATTCTCTATATTTCTCTTATTTACAATAACATAAATTTAAGCAAAAAAAAATATATTGGGAAATTCGGTACTCTGTTACAATTTTGCAATAAATTGAAGAAAAGTTCAATTAAATATCTATATTTTAGAAGGTTACGCGAGGCCTAGACCATTTTAGTTTCATTCGTGACCACGTTATGGATCTTATGAGTGCGCGCGTTGTAGGTAAAGTTAAATGTGATTATTGTAAAACAAAAGTGTTTTTACAATATTTTCATTAAAACGTATCTACATAATACTCCAAAATATATTAAATACAATACTTGTATTCTAAGCGACTGCAACTTAAGGTATAGTATTTAAAATCTTGTAAAATTACGTTGGTAGCGGAGGCCGTAAAAACGCGAGGAAACGCCATGCCGCCGCCTTCAAAATCGATATCAAAAAGAAGCCTGGAGAAGGAGTTTCTACGTTGCGTGCCAGTGACAAAGGTTCGGAATGGAGGCTATCTGAAGTATGTGGTGGTTCAGCTTCAGACACGGGAACAATTTGGCCTTGAATAGACTCATCTGATAGAATTGACTTATGTAAGGACTTATTTGAAATTACCGTCAATGTCGAAGTCATAGAATCGGAAGAGGTAGAATCAGTAGAAGGCGAAAAGTCAGCTAAAGTAGTAAGCTCAGTTGAAGAGCCTTCAGCTGGTTGAGTTGTAGACGCAGTTTCAGTTAGAGGTACGATATCTGCTAAAGGTTCAGAGGT
>NJDD01003389.1:149604-179775 GCA_002245505.1 Calephelis nemesis | reverse complement strand
ATCCAAAAGCTGCTTCTGTTTCGGTTTAGGAAAAACCCGCTACTACCCATCGCTACATCGGACGATTGAGCTGCGTTGGCCCTAAAACGATATTTTAGGGCCAACGCGCTGCGGACACTTGAAGCGTTCTTTAGCCGGGTCCTTACGAAGTAATATATATGTCTATGATCACAATAGGGAATATGGATAACGTCGATGGCTATCTTCTTTTTTTTTTAGGTTTTGGTCTTCACGTTAGTATTTAGCCATTTAATTAGTCGAGTAGAAATTTGTATCAAATTTTATATAATTTTCATTTAGATATAATTAGTCATCAGTCATAAGTAGTCAGGAAGTCATGTCTGGTCGGGCTCTTGGGTAAAGAGGTGGCTCATTACACAAGCTCTGTAATGAGATTTGGCGGCAACGAGGAAATACACGATACGCCAATTTCTTATTATTTCATTTGTGTTCTTTCACTGAACAAAATTGTACAAAATGCCACCAAAATTGACTAATTTCACTCAATATTAACACGAAATTCAATAATTATGAAAAAACTTCGACCATCTTTTCTCTCAATGGCGCCAAAACTCCTGGCTATCTTAAAATCGATTAATCGAAGAGGTGTAAACCATAAAATTATTTACAATTTGTTGAAAGTACCTACCACAGATTAGATATTAGTATGCAAAGTGAACATAATCACTACGTTTTAGGACACGGAACTCAATACCTACATTCAGATTTTCAGAATAAGTTATCGAAAATTGCCAACCGTAGAATACTACCAACATTCAAATAGTCGTGTCTGTCATTATCTGACAGCGACATCAATGACATGTCTAAAACTTCAATAGGGATGTAAAAAGTCGATAATTGTTGTTATGATATCGATAAATTTATATGAAACAACACGCCATTTCTCCCGACTTTCAATTTATTAAAGTCCCACAAGCAAGGTGGCAAACCTATCGCCTACCGGGCACATATCCAGTCCCGGGCAACGTACGTTCTTATTGTTAGAAAATTGAAAATACATAACTATTTTCTAATATTTTTGTTGCCCGGCCCGGGGATCGAACCCAGAACCTCAAGAAGTCAATTCCGACGCCGGACCGCTCCACCAAAGTGGCGTTAAATATATTTTTTTAATTAGGTGAAATAAAAAAACAAACACGTAACTTATTTCTGTTTATTAAAATATTGTTCACACAAGCTAACATTTACATTTCGTTAGACAACATTACTTTTATTTAGACAGGTATAACATTTAAAATCTGAACAAATTGTTACTATTACAAAGCTATATAAATCATCGAGACTTTTGTTAGAACGACAATTTCATGATTAACCCATAATTAACTAAAATTTCAAAATATTTAGACTGCTTTTAGTAAAGCGGTTTAGCAGACGATTTAACAACTCTGATACTTCATTATAAGCAACCTAAAAATCCTGTGAATTTAAAGTTTATTTTAAATAAAGTTTAAATTCACAGGATGTCCTGACATTATATTTGTATTTTCTCACTGTCAATTCTATATTACGTGTACAATAAAGTGTAAAATAAATACCATCGTTGGTGTCTCTGGGCAGCGTGCATTTTTTAGCATCAAGAAATTTGTCGGTTTGTTTGCCTTCCAATACAAAAAAATAGGTATATGTATTTAAGTTAAACTTATCTACAATTTTTTTTTACTTTTTATGTTATTTCATTCTATATACTTTGACATATTTTTTTAATAAAACTGATTTATATATACATTGTAAACGCAAATTTAAAACAAATTTCGAATTTTAGAAATCAATATTTTCTTTTAAACCTCGATTTTTTGTGAATCGATTCATCGAGTTAGGATTCGAATCGATTTAAAAATCGGTCCTTTTCGGAAATAGTCGTCACCCCTAATCCACAGACGAAATCAGTTTGGCGCAACATTTAAAAAATGAATAAAATAAGTTTGGTTGGCGGGAACGGTCGAAGAGGGAAAGCGCGCTTTTCGAGGGTTCCCTCCAAACTTTAAGCTAAAAATATGTAATGTAATGTAAAAATGTATAATTTGTAAACTAATTAAAGTGTAAATTACTTAGTTGTGTGTAAATATGATTTATTAAATAAACTATACTAGTGGAAGACTATTGTAGTGTTCTATCAAGACAGAAGAGTCAGAGGCCTGAACAGGAAAGGAAATTGAAGACGAAGCGGGAAAAAGACATGAAATACCTATTAAGATATGGGTTTATTACATAATATAAGACTAGTATAAAGTATAAAGGTAAAAAAATAAAAATACTTTATGTACTGACGTAGAAGTTTTGGCGCCAACATGAAAGAAAAAGATTTTGCTGTTCAGAATTTTGGTTTTATAATTTGTGTGAAAATAATCGTAATTCAAGGATGTGACGTACTAACAAATTAACAAATATGTAAACTTCAAGAAATTAAAACTAAAGACGTATTGAAGAACTCAAATAACCTTTGTATTAGTGAATACACCCCAAACGAAATGACTTTTAAAAAGGGGAAGACAATATGTTTAGAAATTGAAGAAATGACTTTAAAATTTTAATACGAAAAAGAATTTACTATTACGGAAGACTTGGCACCATGGCCGAAAGGTCTTAGCCGGCTCCAGAAAGGGGCAAATTAAACTAAAAAAAATAAGTTTGCTATGTTTTATAATCGCCCAAATCATATGACACTAGTTGCCTTTCAAAATATACGGGTTATACCTCTTCAAGTAAACTTCATACCAAATTCGGATTTGCAATGTATCTATGGAAGTCCCGCCTCTTTTTACGTAGTATTTATATACTCTTTGGACTAAATTAAAACAACGCCAGGGGGGTTAGAATGAACCACCGTCGTCTTGAAACGAACGTACGTTTCGGGCCATTATAAATGTCAAACTCAAAAAGCGTAGAACGTTTGTGCCAAACAAATCGAGACGTCGGCGATAGACGTTAGACGTCTGACAATTGACAAATAACAAAAAAGAATGGCCAAATCGTACCTGACCACGAAACGATGGCGTCCCAATAAGACCTATATATCAAAAATTTCCTAATTTTTTAAGGTTTTAAAAAACACAAGAAATATTTTTTTAAGTAGCCACAAAAAAGTTTTCTATTTATTTTTTGTTTTTGTAGCTTTTTACTATTCATTTTTAGTATGAAATTACTTAGTATATAAAGACTATAATAATTATTTATTATGTTTTTCTATTTTTCAACTGTGATTGAGTTCAATTACTATATACGCATTACATTACTATGTACTTGTGATGTTATGCCATTCTTGTTATTTAAACTATACATCCAAGTTAAGAGCAATAAAGAATTATATTAAATTATTGGTCAAAATGTGTGTATTTCAAGGCCCAAGCAGACTAGACTCCACGAGCCGGCTGGACAGACGAACCTTTTAGACATCGAACTTTGGAGTCTGATTGACAGATAAGAGTAACGTGCACTTTGACAGATTTGACAGATGAAAGATTTTATTATTATTTAATAATTCTTTGAGGGAAATCGAAATAAACAATAACGGGATCGCTAATTACCCTTCTCGCTTATCGCTGATTACACTTTTATGCTACGCCACAGCCACGTAAAAGTAATTGTGGATTCTAACCTCAAAAGGAAGTTGACATGATTATGAAAAATTGTGGCTATTTAGGTGTAATTTTTAAACAGCATTGTGTTTACTACATAAAAACAAACCAATCTAAGTATAGCAGTTTTTGGGACATGACAAAAAAAAGTCAGGTCCAGCTCCTATACAAATTTGGCCATTGTTCTTTGATATTGACGTGTTTTAAGTCGTGTCGTCATAGACAAAATTTTGTTTTTTCATACAAATTCGGTCATTACCCTTCGTTTACACGATATCGCTTCAAGTTATGATTGTTCTAGCTTTATAAAAAACGATAACGTTTTGAAACGAAACGCATCGTTCAAGCGAAACGACGCGATCGCGCAAAGACGAAAGTGCACATTCTAACCCCCTAGGGGGGTTAGAATGTGCACTTTCGTCTTGACCGAATTTGTATGAAAAAACAAAATTTTGTCTATGACGACACGACTTAAAACACGTCAATATCAAATTTGTTATTTGTCAATTGTCAGACGTCTAACGTCTATCGCCGACGTCACGATTTGTTTGGCACGAACGTTCTACGCTTTTTGAGTTTGACATTTCTAAGCGGCCCGAAACGAACGTTCGTTTCAAGACGACGGTGGTTCATTCTAACCCCCCAGCTCGCGTCGATGTTACCTACTTAAGATTCAAGTGACACAGAACAATATGTACTATCGTACAGAACCATCTCTTCTTTGTAACAATTCATACAAATGGCAACTCTTGTAACTAAGCAACAAAGTTCAATTCAGCTCGTACTAAGCGCTCGTACTATTCACCTAACTATTCCCGCTCTCTTTTAACGCATAATTCTGTCGCTGCTAGCGCAGAGTGATGCGATACCTACCTATGTGCTACCTATTGTGCTAAGGTCGTCGGCTTGCGGCTGCGGCAGCGCTGCTATGAGCTACCTACTATTTTATATACAATATTCTCGTGTCATAATGTTAGTTACCGTACTGCTCCGAAACGGCTTGACCGATTTTCATGAAATTTTGTGAGCATATTGAGTACGTCTGAGAATCTTACGTTTGATGCGTATAATTACTTGGTCAATTATGTAGATAGAATATATTGAAATAAATAATATGGTAGCTAGTCTCTCATAATCTATATATATAAAAATGAAACCCGTTTTCCTTGGTCACGGCATCACGCGTGAATAGCTGGACCGATTTCACTAATTCTTTTTTTGTTGTATTTGTTATTATTAGGAGAAGGTTCTTAAGGAAAAAAATATTAAGAAAATCTCTCAGAAATAGTGAAAAATATACATTTAATGTTGCATATTTTAAAAAACGCGCGTAACGAATGTCAGTGTCATTCACAGCAATAGACTATAGCACAGGCTAGTTAGAATGGACACCGTCGTCTTGACACGAACGCTTCGTTTCCGGCCGCTTATAAATGTCAAACTCAAAAACCGTAGAACGTTCGTGCCAAACAAAACGTGACGTCGGCGATAGACGTTAGACGTCTGACAATTGAAAAATTACAAATTTGATATTGACGTGTTTTAGGTCGTGTCGTCATATTAGACAAAATTTTGTTTTTTAATACAAATTCGGTCATTACTCCTTGTTTCCACGATATCACTTCAAGTTATGATTGTTCAAGCTTTATAAAAAACGATAACGTTTTGAAACGAAACGCATCGTCCAAGCGAAACGACGCGATCGCGCTGAGACGAAAGTGCACATTCTAACCCCCCAGATTAGATAATAGTAGGACTATATGGAAAGAGCGTCGTTTGTTCGGAAACATGGTTACTTAATTAAATTTGAGCATCATTTGTTCGGAAACGTATTAACAATTTATTTTTTCCCAGACAAACTGAGCGGGCGGTACGAAGTTCGCCGGGACAGCTAGCATGGAATAAAAAAGAAAACAAAGCTTTAGTTTTTAGGCACAGAATAATAAGTAGGTACCTACTAAAGTACCTACTTTAGGCTACTTTTATTTGTCAACAACACGATAATCTTAAATACATAAATAGGTAGATATTTACTCACTGAAATAAAAAAAAAGTTTTGAAATAGGTATTTAGGTACTCTTTTTCATTTAATTTACAAATTGGTTGTGAATAATGTTATATACCTATTATACACAGATAGTAATAATAATAATACACAGATAATAACTAATCAGTAGGCTGCGATTAGAATCACTCGATGTTGCAGGAAATTTTAAGTTTTGCGGGTGATATAGCTAGCAAAGAAAGTATTTTTTTAATGGCAGTCCCTCGTCCTTTTTTTGAACAAACATCTGTCAAGTGCGCAATAGTTTCAAATTAGCCATTCTATTTTAAACGTATTATATTAACTTTTAATAAACACACGCGTGAGGTCTACGCTTAAGCGGCAACTCTTATGTAGTATTGTATTCTCTTTGGGCGACACTCACTGTCCGAGTGGATGCGATGCGGCTCCACGCGAATTTGTAGGCATTTATCGCTGTAGGTACGGCCGAGTGGCGGGGGCCTGCAAGTGGCAATTCACCCGCAGATTATGCCGTGTTGCCGGTAGCAGACAGTCAGATAAAACATAACAGCACTTGAAATTATAAAGTACTTAATATGTATTACGTACATAACAGCTACCTAGGTACTTACTACAGCTAAGGTACATTGTCAAGAGAAAAGTAACATTCACAGATTAAAGTCGCTAATTATTTAAATGTGTTGCGCTCTCTAAGTATAACTTGGGGGCTGATTATGTAACTCAGTTATGAAAATGGAATAGACAAAAAAATATAATATAACAAGAAGAAAACTATCCAATAACTTTATTACCTTTTTTTGGTAAAAAATACAAACTTATATTCCTTATTACAAATAAAAAAAAATATTAATTTCCTATAAAATGTTAGCACATTGTTAAGTTTAAGGTTGAATATTTGTTCCAAGGAGTCCATTTTTATTAATGATATGAAATTAATCGGCAATGTCTAAATGTCAAATGACTCTTGAAACTTATATTGAAACACGGAGTCACACGGAGTTTTGGCGCCATCGTGAATGAAGATGGTCGTATTTTTTCATAATTATTGAATTTCGTGTTCACATTGAGTGAAATTAGTTAATTTAGGTGGAAATTAGTCTAGTTTTGTTCAGCGAACGTGCACAAGTGAAATCATCATGAAGAAATTAGTGTATCGCGAATTTCCTCGCTGCCGCCAAACCACCGCTTTACTCAAGAACTGAAACGAAGAAATAATACGGAAGACGTGGTTGTATGGCCTGAAGGCTTTTACCTGCCCCACAAAGGGGCGAATTAAATAAATAATAACAATTATATCGAAACACGTATTTATACCGTCAAAACGTAAATAATAATTATTAAATTACCCTTGCAAACTAATTACTGAATTACAAGCAATAATTACTGGATTATATTATTTCTTCAATTACCCGCACTTAATATTAACAAACTACTGCTATTCTTCATCCTTCTAAGAAAAGGTGTGCAGTTGTCGATAAGTGACGCACCTCACGCGTTTGTGTTTAGCACACCGACGATTTATGGTACCGCCGGGGGCAGGGAGCGTTCAATTTTACTATAAGTAGTAAAAGTTACATTACAACTACTAACATTACAATATTTGTTATAGAAAACAACAATAATATTATAAAATATGGTATTTCTTTACACCAGAAAACTACAACTAGTAAAGGCAAACGGGTAAGTGGACTCACCTAATAACTAATGGAAAGGGATCAACGACGCAGTTTGCAAACACTACGGAGTATCAAAGACGTATTGCTGACGTTTTCAAATGAGTGCGCTCAGCGCCAGATTCGGCCCTTGAGAGGTTTTAATCCGGCCCGCCGAGTATTTTTTGGAAAAAATATGAACCTCCTTAAAAAAATAATGGTCGAAATGTTAAAAGACCATTGAAATTTGAACAATTAAGATACTGAATCGATACTTCAACATAATATATATTGCGTATTTCATATGTTCAGACTTCATAAATAGATTTTATTTTATTAAAGGATTGTAAAATAAAAAAAAAATACCTTATGTTATCTTTATACAACGTTTTATAATCGTAATATTTACTGCATTATTAAAACAACACACAAAACAAACACAACACACAACATGGTTTATTAAAACACCTAAAAATAGGTGTTTTAATATACCGGCCCGCCTCAAGATTAATTATAATTTACTGGCCCGCCACTACATTTTTTTTAACTTACCGGCCCGCGGTCAAAAGAATTTGCCCACCCCTGATCTAGAAAATACCGCGTGAACCATTCCCTACGCATTGTCAAATGGTCAAGCGAATTGGTAAGTGTACGGTTGAAAAACCAATGTAAAGGTAAAAAGGCAATCTACGTAGTAAGTACGTACAAAGTGCTCTCTAACAACGCACACGTAGGCGTCGTTCACGGACAAAAATTAAACATCAACAAAAGGTGCACACATTTGTGATAACTCTTGCCAGGAAGGCTGAGAATATTGAGAGCCAACTGCAACAATTATTGCAGAACTGTCTAGCTTTTTTCATATTCATTCAATATATCAACCTAGGACTCCCCAGATGCCTACAACCATCGTAGATTTGCATTATATCTTATTCTCTGCATATACTTACTCCATTCATATACGCGACGTACCTCCCATGCCTGCTAAAAGCACTACCGAGATCTACGATTTCTTTGACTTGTTCCAGCAGCATATTGGTTAGTAAAACTCATACCATAGACTCATACATCGGTTCTGGCTATGTCGTATTTATTTTTCTTCAATGGTTGTTTAAATTTAGCTATTCCCACCTACCAACCTATACCAAATAATTTAAATTAAGTGTGGAGACAATAGAGCTAACCTTTTGCAATGTTTCAAATTTTCATTGAGATTTAATATCTTAAAAATTCAGTAGTGGGTAAAATTTTGTACTAAACTTTGTATGCAAATGAAATCGAAGACGATTTTTTAAGTTTAAATGAGTTTAAATATTCCAAAGAGTAATTTCAGTAGATAGAGTTGTTTTTGATAAACTTTCGTCTCAAGTTTATAAAGTTCTCATTTCTATACATTTTCCACGTTCCTAATTAATTATACCAGTAGATAATAAAAGTCAAAAAAGCGTGCAGTATTTAATTATTTATTTAAAACATCAATTCTAAAATACGCATAACGTTATATTACACAATCGGACGGCAAGCGTTCTTTTGCTAATAATTATTTTTAGAATTTATATTTATATTATACAAAACAATTCTACTATAAAACATTTAAAACAATACAAGCAATAGGTCAAGCTTTGCTGCTCTCTTTCGTCATATTAACCATTTTTGTCATTTTCTTTTTTTTTTTTTCATTAAATAGGTACCGGGTAAAAACTCGACCTATTACTTATTAATTTTACTATGTTTAATCGCTATATTAGCTTAATTAAATCTACAGAACTATTAAAACACCATGTTTCGAAAAAAGATTACGCGTAGTTAAATAGTAGGATTTTCTAAAGAAACTAATACAACTGCTAATAATTATTTTAAATTGTGACGTTATAAAAATAGTTCAGTACGTAGAGGTGAATTTCAGCTATACTGTATAGTTTGGCCAAGCAGCGAGTATTTTCATTAAACATTTTGGATTTAGATTTTGCAGGGGCTCTTCTACAAAATTTTATACCTTAGTGTAACAGATTTCACCCCCAAGAAGAGGTTGCATCAACCCTCTAAGTAAAAGCAACCAATGGCATAGAGTCAACTTTGTTTTAGAACTCTGCAGAACCTAAATCAAATGTTCAACAAAAAACCGGGCTGCTTTGCACGAGTTTGAGGGAAACAGGGCATTCCACAAAATGGTAATTTGGGACCATAGATGATATATTATTATCACTCTACATTCCCACTTGCATTCAAGAAGCGATAGGTTTGGTTTGGTGGGATGGCATAATAGCACACAGAGCATGTAAGCAGGCACGTATAAATAATTAAATAATTCTGTGCTATCAATGTCTATTAATCTGTATCAGTACAATATCATGGCGTGTATTTTGATCATCGAAAGCGCTCCAAAAGTAAAACTAGAATTAATATGATATAAGCTGGTGTCTCATAAGGTATATCAAAGTATGATTTACGAAATACAGTAGCCAATTAATTTTTAAAATTGAAATGAATTAAATTATGACGGAATTATTAAGTGATACATACTACTAGCTTAATGAGGCTTACATCCCGAATAAAAAAATTAAATGTAATGTGCGTAAATATCCTTAATATTAAGTATAATTTATTGCTAAGTAAATCAAAACTGATCTAGTCATTTTTAAATGTAAGAAATGGTAATTTGGTCGAAGATACTGGATATTCGGCAAAAGACGCCGAAGATTTTAGCAAAACGGGAAACCCATTAAAAGCATTATTAATAGTTTTAACTTGAAGCAAATATTTACAGGGGCTAGCATGAAACTCACAGCTAACATAGAAAATATTAACCTTCAAGTAATATTATTTCTTTGTGAAATGTTGCTCTTACTGTGAATATTTCCACGGACAGGAAAAAATAGTCCTAGACATCTATTTTTTCCGCCATAGCCGTAAAAAACACTGGCACCAAGTCGGTCTGTCTCCTAACTGTTCGTCTCGGATAGGGTAGCCTGTACCTGAATAGAGCCAAATCTCTAGGCCACAAGATAGTTTGTAACGAAATGATGTCTTTAGCCAAAAGACTATCTCTTCCCCACCATCTGGAGAGCCAGTTGTTCATTCGAATGAGTAATTTTCTAGAGTGCTAAGCGTCTTTAATATTAATTCATATAATCTGATCACGATACAGTATGTGATGTACAAAGAAGAATCGAATCACGAGTGTTACATAAAACAGTTGATGAAATAGGTAAGGTTCGATTAAAATATTTTCATTTAAGTTTTGTAATAAGACAAACATTCTAGAAGAGTGATAGAAGATATGTGATACCGAATTAGTAATAAAAACAAGACGAAAAATAGATACTCTAGTCATGTCACAACGTAGTCCATTATCGAATAAGAATTAGTTTCTTATTCGATTACGGATACAAATGTTCTTGCTAGCCCCTCAGGATACGTATTATAGATTATTTCTTTATTTTATTACATTTTTATTTAAATACACACATGTTTAATCTGTAGAAGTACTTATACGTGAAGTCGTAGTCTTCTCAGTGAAACATTTCCTTAGTTATGTTTTTAATATATTAATATTAAATATAAAAATTAAACTCAAACAATGAATATTTTGCTGTAAGTAAGTCAGTATTTATAATATTTAACATCAGGAGTTATTATTCTTGTCATAGCTCTTTCTCTCTGTAGATGTAAAATATTTTAATTCCTTGTAATTGCAAATTGTTGATGGTTTTTGGGAGTACAATTTGAACCTATTGAAATAATTCATTAGGGCTATCAGTTATGCTAGGTAGACTCCAACTCCGAATACCACTAGGTGCTACTGCTTTAATAGGTTCCTGCTACCATAACAACAGTGCATTGTCATTCAATTCGGATAATAAAGTAGTTGGTAAACTTGCGTCGAAAGTTTAATTAATAACGCAAATTTAACATCCGTGGTGTCTATAGCCGATGTGTTTTTCTTACCACCAGGAGATCCGTGTGCTTGTTTGCCTATTATTTAAAAAAAAACAAGATTTCTCAACCCATTTCTGTATTTTAATAGCTCTGGACATAAAAAGGGCCCTTTAAAAGCACAAATTCTTCTCGACATTATTACTGTAGCTAAGTCACTGTAATTTGGATAATCCTTGTTGTATTTAAGAATTTCTTTATAGCAGATTATGAAATCAAAAGCAACTAAATTAATAGAATAAAATAAATTAAAATCAATATAAATGTTGAAAACAGTAAAGTTTTTCAATAATGTTACTCTTCACGTAGCAGTACTGTTTCATTTTATGCAAAAGTGCGTTTATTATAGAAACAATGTAAACGTTTAAGAAACCAAGATATTCCTGAGGAGGATCACTACGGCTACAGCGAACACTGATATTTTGATGATGTCTGCGTCTGAAATTAAATATAATATGCGTATTAACTTATTTCAAAATAATTGTCACAAAACGTTCTTTTAATTAGAAAGAGCGTGCTTCCAAGGTGGTTTAATTGCCAACGAGTCTATATCTGATGATGGAATCTCAGCGATAATCAAATCCAGACATGGTGGCAATGGCAATGTTTGAAACTTGGTAAAAAACAGTAAACAAAAAATAGGGAACAAACTGACAAAAATGTTAAAAACCCTTGTTCGTATTTTGTATCCTGTAAACAATGCGTAACAATCATTGTTTAAAAGGTAGTTGTCCCCAGTTGAAAGCTAACTCAGGCACAACCCACCACTATCCGAAGACACTAAGTCCCACAATGTGGTAGGTGGCAAGCCTATCGCTATCCGGGCACATATCCAATCCCATATAAGAAAAAGGGCATTAGGCGCTGGTGCCAGTCATCGCATTTGGTTCTGTTCCAAAAAATTCTTACCACTGCAAGTATGTTCCTTCTCCCTATATCCATTTTCCGTATCGCAGAGGCAGATCTTGTCCTGGAGGGAGTGGACCCGGAGGTGGGCGGGGGCCGATCCGGTGATGTTGGGGGTTCCACAG
This sequence comes from Calephelis nemesis, assembly GCA_002245505.1. Classification (NCBI taxonomy): domain Eukaryota; kingdom Metazoa; phylum Arthropoda; class Insecta; order Lepidoptera; family Riodinidae; genus Calephelis; species Calephelis nemesis. Next base: position 167,534 of record NJDD01003389.1, on the reverse strand, counting down.
ATTAAACCATCGTTACATTCATCGCTGTTTGAGCAGACGTGGTAGAGCGCTGGAATATGCGAAAACATAATTAAATTAATGCTTGATCTTTAAGGAAATCTCTACTGTAAGACTTAAAATATTTAAAATCAATAGTGGTCGCCCATTGATTGGAATCATCGACCGTAATAAATTTTAATATCTTGTTGATAACGACGCCAAATTCATTTTTCAAGTCCAACTGTTTTGTTTCCAAACTTTTAAGTGTGCCATCTATGATCTTTTATCGTTATCATCTATACATTTGTTTGTGTGTGTCAAATATATGGTAGTGTGGGTAATGTTTTATTTATTGATTTAATGTACTTTATAAGCATTATTATTAAAAAACCTTAGCGTTCTGCACTTCTCCTAGACATAAACTGTAAGTGTGCCAAATTTTATGCTCCTTCGTCCGCGCAATTTTCGTAAAAAAGGATCCAAAGTTTTGGCATCACTTATTAATACATAGATTATTAAGGTAATGCATAAATTATAGGTAAATACTCTGAGACTTCGTAATTATCTATTAGAAGTAGAAAGTTGTGCACCAGCTCAACCGGATTGGTATGTACTCCCACGACCATAGCGTCATTGCTCCGTTGGTGCTCGAGGGTAAGGTAGTCCGGTAGACGTGTACACGTTTTTTATGTGATACGATAGCGAATACGCACACCGCTCTTGTCAGTAAGAGACAACCGTGACCTAAAGACACCATAGATGTTACAGGTGCGTCGTTACCTTGTGGTCGAGGTATTAGGCCAATGATTGTGCAAGTCTTCACTACCCTCCGGAGCGGAACATGGAACTATCATAATGGGGCAGGAATAGGTATCGTGGTGGAATCCTACACAGACGAGTTGCACAACGGGTAGACCGCCATTGGTCTTGTTGGTGACGACCCATTTAACCTTCGCTCGCTTCTTACGAGCTGCCTGACAGACAGGCAAATGGTATATTCTAAACAGCGCGAGCGAACCGAAACCAACACATGATAAATCCTAAACTAAATATTATGAGATTTGACCCATTTTATAGTAATTTACACACATACGCATCTTCAAGCCAGGTCCTTTATGCGCTAGACTGAGTGTATCAAGTGACAATATATACATATTTACCTAGCTTCTTCTTCATTCATTACTCTTTTTATACAAAAACATAATATGCTTGACTATAAGACCCTCAGATAATACTCTAGCGATTCGGTCATATAATGTATACCTAGGTCTTCCAGGTTACACACTCACATTTTAATTGTATATTGTTTTTTTTTTCAATTCTGCATCCATCATCAACTATACTGAATAAATACAGCATCTCTTTTTTTCATTTTGACATCGACTCATTGTTAAAATCCCGTTTTTTCTCTGATCTGCCTGTTGCGAATATATAGCAACATAAGTTTAGTCATGGATGTGTTATATGCTTATTCTTTAAACAAATCCGGCGAACTGCAGCAGAAATAAAAAACGGTTGTCTGTAAAGTCGGTTTACTGACGATAGTTGAACGTAACCGCGTCGTAAGAACGGAGGCCGATTGTGCCTCTTTGTCGCTCGTTCCGCGCTCTCGCTTGCACTTGAAGCCTTAAATGGCACGCCTCAGGGCGAGGTAACGCCGCATGAGTTATGTTTTTTGGTGCGTGCAGCCGGCTCCACCGAATTATAAGACGTTGTCACGTCAAAATCTAAATGGCCAAAATGAATACGTTGTTGGTTATAACAAGTTTTCCAGAACAATCCAAGTCGTGGCATGTTTACCGTCCAGCGAGTTATTAATTATTTCTTATCGTGAGTGATATCAATCAAAGCCCAATGTTATATTTTGTGGGAAATTTCGATTTGCACGAACACACAACACGCTAACTGGAGTTAATTTGTAATTATAAGGACTTTGGATTGACGATATTAATTTCGACGTAGAAATGCTCGATGTTCCGGGTACTATTTTTTCTTCCTATCGTATCTTATTGTTGAAATAGTTTTCATCTCTATTATTGTAAGAGCTAGTTTCATGATTGTACTAATTTAGTATATTAAACTACCTTTAGTGAGGACTTTATCGATACTCTTAGCGTTATAGACATAGATAACAAACATAATATTGTAACTTAGAAATACAAAATACTTATTAACTGTGAACTAGAATAATTGTTGGTAAATCCCATGGCTCAAGTGCCTTTCTCTTTAAATAAAAAGACGTTCAAGTTGGTTGAGCTATGGTACTGGGATGTCGATGGGTGTATGGGAATTCAGATGTTATACATGTATGGAAAGTGATGCTATCTCATTACTATTTGTATATTTCAACATGGTTAAATCAAACTGACATGAGATGGTAGTGTTTTTAGTGGTAATTAATTAATTACTGAACAAACGAAGGTTTGATTAAAAGTGCTCTAAAAAAATTAATATTTTTTTTAGATCTCGAAAGGTTTAATTAAATATGGCTAGTTAAATAAAATTATGCTAGCGTTAACTGATTCCGCGTTTTCGCGAGAGAGGCACTCTTGTCCTGCATAGGTAGCCACAGTAGGTACTAGTAGGTACTTTATACTCTGATAATGGCAGTCATTTCAGACGTGTTATTTTATATAATTTGATATTTTCAAATACTTAAGACTGATTAAGTTGTTGTTGTTGTTGGTTGTTTGGATTAAGATTGCTAAGAACATTGCGTAATATTACATGTAAAATAAAAGGAACAGATGATACAAAATAAATTTGTGACTTGGCTAGCTCCTTACAATATATTGCCTGTATCACAATATCTGACTTTACTATCTAGACCGTGTAGTTCTCTTACTAGTCTATGCTATCTAGTCTTTTTAAGGTATTCGACGGTAAAGAAACAAATGACTCTTGTCAAATATAGCGACAACAGAGGCATAAAGACATAACCATGAAGCTGCAGACTACTAGACAAAACTCCTGACAAAAAGTGATGTCATTTCCAAATATTGCTGGCTCTTTCTTATGTACTGGTCTCTCTCTCTCTCTTTCTCTCTCTCAGTTTGACTTTGTTAATAGAATTCACAAGCCTCTCTGAAGGAAATGACATCAGAGTCTTACCCAAGAGTTGGTTTATATTACGTTCGGTAAGTCACGTGTCGAAAACTATGACACTTTTGGTCAAAAAATGTGTTTCTCTTAGTTACCAATAGAGGCGCTGTTCAAAGTTTTCATATAAATAATTTACAGAGACGGTAGCGAGTACAGAACTCGACAACCGTAGCCGTAGGGTGCTACACATCAATTTGCTAAGGTAGAGATCTAACGCCTTACTTTTTCCTGCCGCCATGATGTCAACGTCATTCATCGTTTCGGAGGGTAGAGTTGCCAGTAGATATGCACATTAGGCCTAATACCTTTACCACCTGATTGCGAAGCCGCTACAATATCAATGATGTGTCAGAACTACGGTCGTCTCTTGCTATCAGGAGATAGATACCTACAGGTTTTTCTCCAATGACTTACAAGAAAAAATAAAGAGAATAATTTACCTTTATTAGAGAGTAGGGTATGTTTACCTTTAGTAATAGCCTCACATTGGCCATTAACTGGTGGAAGGTTGTCGCCACACAGGCATCGAGTGACGGGATCGTAGTGAGTTCGGACACAGGAAGAACTGGTGATGCCTGCGCATTCTGCCTGTCGACTGCACGGCCGAGCTGCAATTGTTAAAATAATTGAAAATGTGTAGATTTTTTGACTGATACACAGTAACAAATATGATACCTATCACATTATGGGACCAAGCAGCTTGGGCTTATCATAGTTACATCTACCTCTGTTACTTACTGCTGCTCTGTTGTCTCTTACCTTTTTTTATACGAATCAAATCTTAAATGCAATGAAATTCAGTACTAGTAAAAAAGTGTAGTAGTACTGGTACCAGTTTAATAAGTATAACGGTACTGGTGACACATAAATCGACGAGCAGCTGTCTCGAGGTTCTGTAGAGCAGATTGCCTCTATGCTCAAAGAAGTCCGACACCAAACCGGGAAAATAATGATGTCATTTTTTAAGACATCGGGGATTATTTTTGAAATACAAAAAACTAGATATTACAAAATGTACTAAGAAACTTTCAATATCATTTATATTTTTAACAGAGCCCTTAACAATTCACATAAAATCGATAAAGCGGATTTACAGATAATCTAAAAGAAATACAAAACGACAATATATTATAACTTGTTTTGTTTTCGATTGACATAATATGCGGAAAAGTATAATTGTGTGTTTATAACCAGTATTCATGTCTCTATATGTAGAGTCGATTGAAATCATAATTTCTGCATAGTGTTGAAACCACGATACGTTTCGGTGAAGTAGGGTGAAAGAGTTAAGACATTTAGTTAACAAACCTGTAACCTACTTTCGTTATAAATGGCGGTATGATAGCGGTCGGAAGTGGCGAGAAATACACCTCCCCGTAACCAACCTAATTTGACCCTTTCCGGCTTGGGCCATTGCTTGATTGTACACAGCTAAGCGATAACATATTATTTTTTTCAATAATTTGTAATTTTAAGGCAGGCTAAGACTTGTGCTATTGTTAGCTATTAGTTATTTTTTTTGTTGGCCATTGTCGTATTTCATGTTTTTAGTTTTTTTTCAAATAGTCATCAGTCATGTCAGGGTATTAGATAAAGCGGTAGTAATCTTACGTAAGCTCATCGAGTGAGATTTGGCCGCAATTAGAAAATACACGATACACTAATTTCTTCATGAGTGTTTCGTTTGTGCTTACGTGTACAAAATTTCTTCAAAATTTAGTTATTTTGCTCATTTTACCATAAAAATTCCACATTAAGTTTTATTGACGTTTGTTTTTAATACCTACTCTGGTTTTTTAAAGTAAATAAATTCACAAAGCGATTTAAACCCAAAGTTATTTTGGGTGTTCGACGAAATTTCAAATACATATAGAAAATTCTATGTACTATTATGTAAATACATTAACTCTTGGAGAGCCAGAAAGTTTTGTTTATTTTCATAAATGAATTAGTCGAATGGGTTTTAATTTTTGATTAAGTTAAGATTAGGTGAAGTTGTATTTTATGTTTCAAGTGACATAGGTCAAAAAATAGAATAAAACTACAGAAACCTGAATTTCAATTAAATTATTTCATAAGAAAATGTTTTTTTCCGAATAACAGGTTAAAAGAAATATACTGCGTATCCGGAAAGAAAGAGTATCTATATGTATATATAGATAATATATAAGTATATACATAAAAAACAAGTTTTAGCAGAATGTTGATTCTTAACTTACCTAATACTTAATTTTTAAGTCTTTAAAAGCATTCCTGATCCGATTTTCGTTATTGAACTTAGTTTTTGAAGAGTAATAATCATTTTATCAAATTTCTATTATTTAATTAAAATAAAAAAAAAAGTATTCAATATTTATTTTGTGTTTGGACACGTCAGAAAAATGATTTAACTCAATCTCTTACTCAATCGATTACCAGCTTACTTATTTTTTTTTAAATTGAACAATTATTTTACTTCATTTACATACAGATACAAAAGTAAATTATACTTTTTAACTTCCGTTTAAGTATGGGCTAAATCCGCATAAAAGTTTATTTGGTTTGTAGCATACAGAGAGAATTTGTTTCGTAACATGTAGGTATAGACTATTGGCATATTTTAAGGGACAAACGGTTAAATAGTTAGAATGAAACAAAAAATGGCACTTAAAAGAGAAACCTGTAAAATGTTACGATAGAATGAAGTGAATAGCAATCATATATCACTGGACAACTCACACGAATTGAATCTAACCCCAAATTAAGCAAATTATATGCTTGTGTTATGGGTGTTAGTCAACGATACTAATACATAGAAAATACTTATGTAGATACCAGAATATATTTAATAAACACCCTGACCCGTAAATGTTGACATCTAAATGTTCATCACACAAATGCCTGGCCCCGTCGGGAATCAAACCCGAGCCTCGCGTTTTGGTCGATGTAGTTAAGCGTGTACGTTAGCCACTAAACCATGTATTTGTAAGTTTGCTAATAATGTAATAATACCATTGGATCATCCTTATCGATCAACGACTACGAGTAGTAATAATAACGTAGAAGGAATATTAGGAATTCGTTCTCTAATGGCAAATAGAAGGATGGTTGAACGTGGGCAAGTTCAACGTTATTTTCAGCATTTTTGTTACAATACAATACAAATAGACATATTATGTACATATATTGACAGGAAACCGGAAAGCTTATATTTTTCTGAGTGTATCACACAGGTAACGCCACTACTGGCAATTTATATTAAAAGCTTGATTGTAGCTTTGTATTATAACTGCAGCATTATTTAGTTTTCCGAGGTCCCTATAAATTGGTCTGTCATTTGCGTTCGTAGGCCGCCGCCTTAGCTACTGACTAGCTATCTACGAATAGTAAATGGTAACGTAATCTAAATGGATTTCAGACCTAATTAATATTCAAATTAGACACATTCTCATTTGCATTTCGTTGGGTTATTTAAGATATCTTGTTGAAATTACATGCATTAGTAGGTAAAACTCTGCATTTAGGTCTAAGTCTAGTTTTAGGATATTTAAGGTAGCTAGTAAACATTACAGGTAGCAAGTTACTCTTGCTACCTGTAAAAGGTCGACACCACCTTTATACTTTAAACATGCTAATAAGAATCGCTCTGGCTGTAGTCAATGCTAAAACTTGGAGCAAAAAAAAGCCGCACGGTTGAAATATAATTTTAAATGTATAAAATAATTTAAAAATCCACGACTTAAATAATGAGAGTGAAAGTTGATTAGATCTCACACACAGTCGCACATTTGAACAAAAGAGTATTCGTTTTCATAGCATTTCCTTTCGTAACTTTTTTTTCTTGAGGATGTAGATGTAACATTTATGAACTTACCAAGAACTAAAAAAAGTCCATTTTATTCATATATAAGAACTTACTTCTGATCATACACAGACACAAGAAGAAATAAATAGCAAAATTGGTCCATCCCTTCGGGCGTGATGCGATGGCCATGCGAAATGGGGCTCCAATATTATGTATAAGAAAACAAAATAAAGAACAACCTTTACCTTTTTGAACACAAGTATACTATTATAAAATTAACAGTATGTAAGCTAAAATTATGTACCTATGTATTTATAATTGTTAATCATTATTATTTAGTAACAATAATAATAGAGAGCAATAAAAAACAACATAGGAGATGTTTTTCGTAAATTTAAATTTTATTGTAATTTGTAGCTATTTTTTTGTGGCTGTAGCTTTTTAACGTTTTCTAAATTTTTTAATAAAGTGTAATAGATACAAGCGATTTTCAACGGACGATAAGATGAAAAGATCTACAATTCGATGTATATATTTCAATGACTTTGAACAGTTTTTCAATTTCGATATTTTTGTTGGATACCTCCAAGATGGTCTTGTATTATGCGTTACCCTTTTCATACAAAACCACCACAAAGTGTTGACACAACCCTCGGATAAAATTAGAGCGAATTGATTGTGAAATGTTAACCTAGGTTCTCCGGGTGCCTACATCCATTCGCATTCGCATTGTATATATGCTTTGTCAAACGTTCCATCAGCTATTCTTTCCACATCACAGAACCGATCCATAACTATTTTAATCCCACTCTTTCTCGGATCACACTGTTTTAAAAGCAGTCAGCGAGCGTTACCTCACGGTTTTTCCGTAGCGCCTGCATTTATTTTTAATGCTGCTTTACCTAATCCTGCTCTCATAGTTTCGTGTTGTCGTCGTATACTTCTCGTGTTCCGAGCTGCAAAATAGAGCAGCTAGTAAACTAGTACACGTGTTCCAAGATTCTGGCCAAAATTCAAGAGTTCCAAGATTCTAAATGGTAGTAAAATGTATTATCTATGGTAATAACCTTGGTGTCTACAGATAACAGTTTTCCATTACCGTCATGAGAGCCCCATGCTTAGCTGTTTCCTCATAGCAATATAAATAAAAACAGGCAATGTTAACATCACATCCCTGTAATACTTAATACTAATGTTTGCCTTCGATTCGGTAAAAAATTCAACTTAGGGCTAGAATATACGGGTGTTGTTGGCAACGTTACGTCAATCACCTTATAAAATATTACATCTTGTGGTATTAAATAATAATTATGAAAAGTGTTTTAGAAAAGTCGCCATTGAGTTTTCTTCGAAATCTATTTTCTATGCTACCTAACTACTACTATTAACTATAATTTTTTTGGCACCTACCTACCTGCCTTTGAGTTTTATAAATTTTAAATAAAACCTGAAAACATACCTTTTAGAACTCACTGTTCTCGTATTTCTTTATAATCGAGTGAATTAACAAGTAGCGTGTTTTGAGTCGTTGATTAATATATATAACGTATGTCCAACTACGTTATTTAAGACATATTATTTATTTTTTGCGTCGTAGGTTAAACAAATCAGTGTCACGTGAGGTGTACACCTATTTTCGGATATAATATAGAATCGTAGCATGTCGTAGCACTCTTAGCGGACTACGTACTATTACGTAACGTTGCTAGGCAACTAACTTTACAGCTTTTATTATTCCTACAAAGCTCTTTATGTACGCCTGCAAGTTGTAGAAAGTGTAGGTATGTTTAAATTTTATGCTTCTGTCGTCGACACTTGAACACAGAAAAAGTTTAAAATCGAATTAACTTTCAAAGTTTGTATATCTGTGTGTAAAACAAAGTCGCGTTAGTTACGCTATTTATAGCTCAAGAACGACTAAAGCGATTTGGCTGAAAACTGATAGGGAGCTGGCACATAACCAGGAGAAGAACATAGGATATTTATACCGTTTAACTGCAAGGAAACTGGGAAAATTAAGATTTATTTCTTTTCCACACAAACTGAACGGGTGGAACGAAGTTTAGCGGAATTACTAGTCCTATTAATATTATAAATGCGAAAGTTTGTATGTATGGATGTATGGATGTTTGTTACTCTTTCACGCAAAAACTACAAAGCCGATTACGATGAAATTTGGTATGTAGGTAGCTGAAGACCCAGAATAACATATAGGCTACTTTTTATCCCGGAGTTCCCGCGGGATTGGGACTTACGCGGGTGAAACCGCGGGGCACAGCTAGTATATTATAAATTGTCTAAGAATGCAAATACATATTATCAATACATCATTATATTTTTTTATCATTATAAACCAAAGTCTCGCGGCCATGTCTTTCTGCGTAATAAACTTAAAAACCAATGAACGGATTTTCATGCGGTTTTTACCAGCAGATAAAGAGATTTCCGAGGATGGTTTAGATATACTTAGTCTGGCCATAAATACTGTTACACTTAAAAATAAAAAATATTACATTTGAATTTCGAATCTGTCATTTTTATACGATTGTTCATTGTGTTTTCTCATTTTGGCGCCAATACATTGTACAATATTTTGCGATATTAAAATGGAGTGGGGTGATAAAGAGAACCGAATCGCTGTGATTGCATTACACAAAGTAGGTATGGAGCCAAATGCAATTTTTAAAACTCTCCATACACTTGGTTTTAGTAAAATGTTTGTGTACCGGGCTATTAATAGGTACAATGAGACTTCCTCTGTTTGTGACAGAAAAAGATCTGGCCGTCCACGTAGTGTTCGTACGAAAAAGGTGGTCAAAGCAGTAAGGGAAAGAATTCGAAGAAATCCTGTCCGAAAGCAAAAGATTTTATCTCGGGAAATGAAGATAGCACCTAGAACCATGTCGCGTATTTTAAAAGATGACTTAGGACTTGCAGCCTATAAGAGACGCTCTGGTCATTTCTTAACTGATAATTTAAAGAAGAATAGGGTCGTAAAATCGAAACAATTACTGAAGCGGTACGCAAAGGGAGGTCACAGAAAAATTTTGTTTACGGATGAGAAAATTTTTACAATTGAGCAACATTTTAACAAACAAAATGACCGTATTTATGCTCAAAGCTCTAAGGAAGCTTCCCAATTAGTCGACAGAGTGCAACGTGGACATTATCCAACTTCAGTGATGGTTTGGTGGGGTGTTAGCTATGAAGGAGTGACTGAGCCATATTTTTGTGAAAAAGGTATCAAAACATCGGCACAAGTGTATCAAGATACCATTCTTGAGAAGGTAGTTAAGCCCCTTAACATCACCATGTTCAATAACCAAGTATGGTCCTTCCAGCAAGACTCGGCGCCGGGTCATAAAGCTCGGTCCACGCAGTCTTGGTTGGAAGCGAACGTTTCGGACTTCATCAGAGCTGAAGACTGGCCGTCGTCTAGTCCCGATCTTAATCCGCTGGATTATGATTTATGGTCAGTTTTAGAGAGTACAGCTTGCTCTAAACGCCATGATAATTTGGAGTCCCTAAAACAATCTATACGATTGGCAGTGAAGAATTTTCCCATGGAAAGAGTGCGTGCTTCTATTGATAACTGGCCTCAACGTTTAAAGGACTGTATTGCAGCCAATGGAGACCACTTCGAATAAGCTTTTTATATTTTTAATTGTTGTATATTTATGTATTAAACTAACACACTGTAAAAGTAATATATGTTATTTGCAGTTAAAAAAATATTTTTTTTCTTTATTACAATATTTATGGCAAGACTAGGTATAAGTTGGTTTTGTACTCAAAGTGTTAAAAAAGGAAAACAGAATCAAGCTTTATCGAAGTAAGTACTTCAGTTAGTTAACTTATATTTTCAAGCACGATATAAAAACTCATTACTCTAAACGATTTTATTTTATATCTCAGGAGTTGTCGTAAAATTAAAACTTCCAAAAACCTGTTAGTCTAAGAACTCACGAAACGAATGAACATTCACTGTTGAACATTTATCTGCGGCTCTGTGAGAGATCTAATCAACTTTTATGAAAGCTTTTTGAGTTAGTTATGGTTTTTGATAATTATGTTTCTTCACATTATTTTTATTAAAAAAATTAAAATATACAATTTATATATTTTTTTGTTGCTCGACCCGGGGATCGAACTCGGGAGCTCAAAAAGTCAAGTCCGACACTGGGTCGCTAGACTAGACCACAGGTATACCTACCTATTATATATTACGGTCTATCTCGCGAAAGAAGCATGGGCAGGTCGCTGTAACTTATAATAGCCATGCCTATTCCTTACAACCATGTAGGTACTTATCATCATTGAATAAGTTAAACTCAAAAATGTTTAAAAAACCTACGACAGTTTAAATGAATAAGAATAAAACGGTAAAAAAAACACTTAAAAAATATGTGACGAAGCACAAATAACGTAAAAAGCTTCCATTTATTAGATATGAACAACAGAGTAGGTATTCGTTGTTATAGGAAATCCCTACTTACTTCTTTGGTTTCCAAAGATGTAATGACAATAGCCAATAGCATATAGGTATTTAATTCCCTATGAAATTATTGAGAAAGAAAAAACCCTTCGGCTGCCTTCAATATTTTAAATTTCTACATAAGTATAAATAGTACAGCAAGCCAAGTATTTCCAAAAGTGACAACAAAAATGTATCTAGGTAGGAATACCAAAAGGGAACCACCATACATTGAAAACGTAATACCCAGATTGGACACGGGTTCTTGTTGTTAATGATCATAAAAAGGTAACAAACCTTAAAAATAAGACTGGTATAAGTTTAAAGTGCTGTGTGTGTATGTGTGTGTGTTTGTGTGTAGGTACCTAATTCTATTGTGTGTCTACCTGTAGCGTCAAACTTTTGAACAGATGTAGGTATTGGCGGGCGTTTTTGAAAATATTTATCTTTATAATTTTATTTATGTGAGTGGGTATCGAACAAGCACACGGGCATCCTGATGGCAAGAGAGATTAACATGGTCTATAGTCAGCATAGAAGCGGAGCGTCGCTGTCCTGTAGCCGGGATGTTGGGCCAATTGTGCAAGTATACCGGCTAGCTTACCAGTTACCTTTCAGACCAGAACACGGCAGAGTCACTATGCCGGGAGGAAGAAATAAGGCGGTAGATCCCCACCCAGACAAGTTACTGCACAGCACTCTTCCACCAGTTAATTGTACCGCCAGCCTTTCTTTTTCATTTTGTTATTGATTTGCATAAATAAAAAAAAATAGGTACTTGTATTGTGAATGAATATGTAAAAAGTGAATCTCTATTTACATTGGTCATAGCTTTACGCGTGAATGTATAATACCGTTAAGAATATTTTTCTGTATTATTTATTGCTAGTAAGAACAAAATACAAGTAAGTACACAATAAAGACGTCTGTCACGTCCGTTAGTTTGTTACTAAAGTTAATGTAAATAGTTTTATTTTTTCAAAACTATGCTGTCATGTATAATCAACAGACTTAAAAAAATAGTAGGACTAACGTTTAACGCCTTTTGTACCTATATAAGTTAGTTGGTTTCTTGTCTTTGTAAACCGTTTTTTTTTAATTTGAACGAGCGTGCTTCTGAGGCAATCCCCATTGCCAAGTGATATAATCCTAGGGGAATCAATAAAAACCCTCTTGTTTTTGCGTTAACGGAGTAACGGGTTAACAGATTAATAGAATTTATTTCATTGAAAACTGAAGTAACACAATTTAAAAAATGATATTATTAAAACCGGGATTCAGCTTCGTTAAAATTAAGAAAGTTTTTTTGCTTTTGACGATTTTATCTTTCAGAAAATGATGATAAATCTGTTTACCTTGGATTTTTCTGACATGAGGTATCCAAAAGCAACTTGTTAAGCTGTTGTTTTCCAATTTTTTTTCTAGTTTTCTTGTGATATAAGTTGTTTAAATTGTGTGACTATTTGATGTAGGGGAAACCGGGGATGGTTGACTACTTTTTTTACTAAAACATACATATTCTTTGAGTTTTAATACAAGAAGTCAATTAAACCGCATTAATTGATAGAAAAACTATTAAACTAATAAAAAAATACAATTTCTTGTTCTCAATCAATATAATACTGACGATTAAAATAATTTTAAAAGAACGCAAACTCTTGGTCAACCGGCCCCTAGTCCGGGGTAGGTAGACTATAAGCCCGGGGTAAGTAGACTTAAGTACCAAAAAGGAGACAAGTAATAAAGTATTTATTTGAATATAATTACGCTGTTTATTTTATGAAAAACAAATTGACTAAGATACAATCATTTAAATGTCTAACAAAGCAGTATTAACTCTTACTTTTAATTAACTATTTATTTTAACTTAACTTTTCTTATACTAATAATTAGTAGCCATATCATTAGTAGTCATTCTCAAAATCACCTTTATATTCTTACAGGAAAATAGTAAATAGACTCAAACGTCAGTCTTCTAAATCAAAAGTGCAATGTTTGCATTCAAAAAATATTATACAGGTTATTGGTGTAGCCTGGATCCTTGTCGTAGGTCATTCGCTACCATTTTGACCCTCCCAGTATTGTATATCCGAAAGTTGACCAGTTTTGAGGTAAATGTTTTTTTTCTTTTTATTAGAAAGTTAAAAAAATTAATTAAAAACAATAAAATCGTATTAATCTATCTTGAAACACATTTATGCTCCTTTTGAAAAAAAATTCGGCGTGACAAGCCCTTTCTACGACGTCTTTTAGTGTATCAGCTCGTTCAGTAGTTTTTTTTTTTAAATAAAATTAGTAGAAATTTAGATACAATATTTATTTGTAAGATTTTTTCAACTCTGAATTTAGTTGGGGTTAGTTGGCTAAGTATTCAACCAGCCCCGAAAGAAATTGGTCTACTAACCCCAGACGCCATTTTTAGTTTTGATTACATGGGTAACCTAAATAATAATATTGAGATGAAAAATAACGTATAAAATATGGTCTCTGTACACTCTTGAAACACTCTGATTAACCGAAAAGTAATAAACATGAAATAAGTAGGCATCAGATCAAAAAATATGCAATGCGGAAATATTACTAACGTGACAAGAAAACAAAAAGCTTGTTACTGCTCCAAAACAACGTGTCGCTGTGAGGCGACGCTTCGGACGACGGATTGGGGTGCAGAGTATAACACACGGCTGAAATAGGAAGACGCAATTCTCGTGGTGCTGACGAGATTTCAGCTATTAGTCTACTTACCCCTATAGTCAACCATCCCCGGTCTCCCCTAATTGACTTGCCCTTCTCTCAAGCCTGAACATCCTTAATATTTTTTTTTCTGTTAATATAGTTACGAGTATTTTCGTTACGTTTCGTTTTAGTTACTAGTATTTACTAGCTCTTTAAATATATCGGATGTAGGTCATGTGTTCGTTTACTGTCGATTTACCAGTTAATTAGTTTCAAAACACGACAGTACTAAAATATTTTCCCTACAATAAGTCCTCATTTTAGGTTGGTGGTTAAAAATAAACAAATTATTTGCTATTCCAACGTTTGACATTTAAAAGCAATAAACCAAGATGGCCGCCGGATGACCCCCGACGTAGAATGACATGAAATATTAACATAATAGCGCTGTCGGTTTTCTTCTAGAATAATAAAATTTATCGCATGCTTTGCTTACCAAATGAAGGCAATTTTTTTGATTTATCTTTTTTCAGTGGAATAAATCGTTACAAAAATAGCTGTGGCGATTTTGCGTATAAATTTTAAGTCAGATTACACCTGAAACTTTTGATTTTATTAGATTATAATTGCTTTATTGTCTTATTTACCGCCTCGTTGGTCGAGTGGATAGCGTACACGCCTTGTGTGATGAGTATTTAGATGTCTGAATTTCCTGATATATTTTTAAGTATTTCTATGTATTACCATCGTTGACAAACACCTATCGCACAAGCATATATACAAATTACCTTACTTTGGGGTTAGATTCAATTTGTGTAAGTTGTTCATAGATGTATATTATCTTTTTATTATTTATATCAAAAATAAAATGGAATCATTGATAAAACATTATACCTGTCAATGATATAGCGTCAAATTCTTCAGCTATTCAGATGTGACTTAATAACTAAACATTCTCATACTTCTCGTTTAAGCCACCCAGAGTTTACAACCACGCTTAGGACGATATGCGGACATAAACAAAAAAACAAACAAAATTATATACAAGCGCTAACGAAACTTTTGTAACTCTCTTCTTAGGAAATTAAAAAGTGAAAATGAGAAAAAACAGCTAGAAATAATAAAATAGACCCGAAAAAGCTTTGAAAATCTATTAACGAGATGTCCCCTAGAAAATTGAAAAATAACTATAATTTAGAGAGCACTAAGAAGCTAAAGAAGCTTTACTGTAAATGATTACTTACGAACTCTTACTTTACTACTGTAGGAGAGAGTTTTGCTAATTATGTTCTTAGTCATTCTAATAAGACTCATGAAACTCTTGCTACAACAATAAAAAATTATAACTTTTCTTCCACCTCACTCTAATATGGACCCAGCCGATGGGCAGGAACTAATAATTAATCTTATACGATATCTTAAACCTAGGAGTTCGCCGGAGCTAATTAATACGTATAATGTATTGTTGAAAAATATTGGACCACAAGTGGCAAAATCTACGTCACTTATTTTAAACTAGATTCCACCTGCAACTCCGTCCGCGCGGATGTCGGTCTTTGCGCGTGATAAAACTGAAAGATTAAGATTATTTTCTACGTATTTTTCCAGGATAAAAAGTATCCCATTTTGTGCCCAGGGTAATAAGGTATAATTATACCAAGTATAGCGTTATATAATCCCAGGTAAAAAATAATATTAAATAAATCTATTATAACGAGTAAATAAAATAAATATATACTGTACATGCTTAAAATACCTAAATCAATTAATAAACTTTAATAAATATTTTTTATAAATAGCAACTTAGCTTATTATATCGATTCTAAACTTTTATATCGGACAGGCACTGGCTACATAACCGGCCGTTAATGAAATTTAAAAGAGGTCATACGGACGCTTTGTATCGACACCGATCTTAAATCCTGTTACTAAAAGGAACTTAGAAATAATTTAAAAATATCAGTGAGCTCTAATTAAATAATTCTAACGCTATTACAATTATTTTATAAGAAGAAAGATCACCATACTTGGTGAGTTTCCGTTCTATTAAAATTATGTGAATTCTCTGTGCCACAGCCTGTAATTAAATTGATGTGTGCTTGCTTAAATAATGTGGAAGAATGTGTCCTGGCCATCTACGACCAACGATTAATGGAAGCCAGAAAGGGAGCTTGAGCTTGAGTTGGAGGATACTGAACTCCGGACGTCTAACTAATTAACTTGTTAGCTGAGTGCATTATATGCTTTACCCTTAACTGAGAAGGCTATAACCCTATCAGAATCTGTTTTACGTCTAGAAGACGGAGGCTGCCGATCAACAAGAACTCAGGCCAGTGAACATTAAAATACCTATAGGTATCTTGTACTGTGTGTAGTGGCGGAAAATGATTATACCCTAAACCTTTAATCGGGCTAATTATTTATACTTGTAGACCCACTTCTTACTACCTGCCGCTTCTCAGCTAAAGGATAGTGACACAAGTTTCATCGAAATCGAACCATTAGTTTTCACATGATGCCTGAACATACAGACAGACAGACAAAAAAAATTTTAATCACATATTTGGGTTTGGTATCGATACAGTAACACCCCCTGCTATTTATGTTTTCAATATTTATAATGTACAGAATTGACCCTTCTACAGATATATTATTTAAATAGATTTAATTATTGATTTGGACGGGAGGCAAACTATCGACAAATATGGTAGGTTGATAACGGATAAAAGTGTATCGGTGTTTTATTAGATCTGGCAAAAGCATTCGTCACAGTTTTCAGCCTAATTTTGCTTAAAAATTGGAATTATATTGCATCCTTTTTTGAATATATTTAATGTTACTAATATTAAAAGAGTTGTAGCCTGAGATTTGCTTAATACAAGAGTGTTTATTTATCCAAAGTTCTGTGAATATTATAATATTAAACTTAAAATAAGAATAAACTTAGAGAACATTAGTAGAAAATTATCAAAATTACATTGCATACTTCAAATATTAAAATGAAGCACCTTAATTGTATATTTGGAAGTACGTTACTAAATTCTTCAGGAGCAGAAATATCATGGCGTTAAATACTTATAAAATCAGCAATTTCAGATAACAAGCCCACATGTGCTTTTTGTTTTGATAAAATGAGATGAAAATTAAAATGAATACAAATACCATAACATTTCATGCTCCAATACAATTGTTTCTGATTTTGGGGGTTTTGCAACACACGTGACAATAATATTATTAACTGGTTTGTGCAGAACTTTTCTTATCTTTGTTAGTTGTAACAAAATTAATCATTATCGCTTCTGTATGATTTACCATAGTACGAGTCATTTTATAAAATCGTGAAAATTACATGTGCATTAAGACTTGATTTCTTCTAAATATTATTACACTTGCAACTATATTTCGAAGTTTTTACAAAATAGTATGTATGCGTTACCGTAAACAGACTCTTGCTCTTTACTTTATTTGTATTTTTTAAAAGGTAATTTGATTGACGAAGTTTTAATAAAGGAAGTTGTCAATGTTTTTGAAAAGTTGACATACACAAGCAAAGCTGCGTTATCAATTGTCATTGCAGAGAACATTAACCATTAACAATATCGTAATTAATTGTAGCTAATAGTAATCAATTAATATATCAAATTTTCGATATAGCCTACAATATTAAATAAGTGCTACCCACGTCAAAGGATGATTTATACATCCATTTCGCGGCATTGTGTAGATGCCGAAAATATACGAGTAGTCACGCAACGATCACGCAACCCACGACGTCACGTAACAGGTACTAAGGTAGTAAAGGCCGATATAGCCCAGGAGGCAGGCACATAATAGCTTGTAGGTACTCAATGGCAGACATTGACCTTCCGTTATTCTAGTGTTCAGTCAGTATATAAATATATAACATTTTCGATA
>NJDD01003389.1:117479-149435 GCA_002245505.1 Calephelis nemesis | reverse complement strand
TGGCAAGACTAGGTATAAATATATAACATTTTCGATACGTGTTTGACCCGATCAGTGAGCTTTTTGAGTATTTGTATTTTTGTCGTCGTATATTTCTTTTGACTATTATGAGTCTACCTCTGCTTAATCGATTTTAGTAAGATATTAATAAATTTAATTTAATTGGCGAATAATGTTAATCAAAATTAGTTTAGTACTTGAGTTAAAAAAATTTGAAATTTTGAAAAAAGCGTGAAACTTAACATTTGATATTTTCCATCGTTGCTGCTTGGTAAAACTTTAAGATACTTATTCATATTTTAAAATGAAGAAACATTTGTACTGTTTTAATATTACTGATAATAATTTGTTATTTTATAAACAGCCAACCCGCTTTTACTTATAATAAATATTATTATTATTATGGCTAAAACTTAAACCTCCAATAAGTTTTAAAAGTTTAAGTTGATGATAAAGTTAAAAGTTAAACCGGTTGGCTATTTATGAAATAATAAATTATTAGTGATAAGTAAAACAGTACAAGTGTTTATTCATTAAAAAATATGAGCGCGAAACTTTTTTAAGCCCATCGACAAAAGAATACGTGAAACCACTGCCAAAAACTTGAGGGGTAACATAAATTAAATGTAAATTGAAATCTTAGTCTTTCATTACAAAAAATCATACATGTAACAAAGCATGTGATTGTTATGTAACCACACCTTGGACTATGCCATAGAAATATCAACCCATTGTTATACAAATTGAAATTTCGTATATTAATATTTGTAATATTCGTTGGTAGAAATTACATTTGTAATTACGTTTGTTATTTCTTTTATTATATTATTATTCTTAATGTTATTGTACTGATCGCTTTTGAAAATTCCAATCATCGTTTTCCTATATGACTTAAATATTTATTATAATGGACACACTAACCTAGCATTAAGATTTTACCTTCGGGTAGCAATAGACTTACTCGTTCAAGTAGTTTACCTAAACGTAGATGCGAGGAAGCACAACACAGATTACCAAAATATTATATTGGGCCCACAAAATCAATACCTACATTAATGAAGGATATTTCATTGAACTGATCGGTAAACATACTATTTTACTTACTTGTTACTACTTATTAGTATATTATGTAATACTACCACAGTAAAATATTTTCTTAATAGTAGTTAATACAAAAACTAATATAAATTAATATAAAATAATGAAGTAGTATTAAGCAACTAATTACTCTAATAGTGATGTAGGACAAAAAGCATAGGAAGGCGCGAAATTGAGAAGTTGTTTAATTATAAGATAATTCGTTTTATTTTAGGAAACCAATGTTTATATTTTCTTAAACAAACAAGGAAGTGAAAACTGAATATGGAGCAATATTTAACTTATATTAGAAATTATTTTCCAGACTTGCAATTTTATCTTTCCCATGTTGCTTTAACGTGTTAACTTGACCCTCTTTTTTCTCAAAACTCACTGGCGTAATCTATTTTTGACCATTTATAAAAATATGTTACAAGAATTAATTTAAAAAAGTTATTAAATTATTGTATCCAAAAGCTTTGGGTTTATTTCATTTGTTTAAATTGATATCTCGATGTCGCGCCTTGATACTGAACTTTACTTTACCTGGTGGTGGTGTAGGAACAACTTCTTTTGGTGGATTCGTGTTACTTTTGCCGAATGTCGTCAAAGCTTCTGAAGACTCCCCTGTCAGCCATCCAACTAGTAACAGTGGCAAAATGGCCGCCGCTGCCTGCCTTCTGCACCACATCTCGATTCGCCAAAATATATACATAGTATGTACTAGCTTGATACCCAACTTATTATGTCACTTTTTTGAAAAACACTCGATTGAGATTTTTTTGAGCAAACGAAATTTAAGAAAATGGTTTTACAAGTCTACTTTAGATATATGAATTTCAATGATTTCTAAATAACAAAGGAACATAAATTTTGCTCAAGTAATGCTCAATTAAAATAATATGCTATAATGTATATTTACAAGAAACATCTACACAAATTATAGCCTATAACGAATCTAGTATGAGTAATACAAAATAGAGCAAAGGTTTTTAACTTCATTTTTTTTAATTTATGAAAGGACGTTAGATTATTACTAGTTTGTATTTAGTAATAGGAGAAGTATGGATGCATTGGTAAGTCTTAAATGTTCTAGTAATATTTTTGTAATTCAATAATCATCCTAGAAATTTTGTTAAGGTTCAAGATGTGGTGTAGAATCTATAAAGAGGCATTTTGAACACATTGAAGTATATTAGTTGAATTATTAAACCATTGACACTATGATTTGCTGATGAAGTGTGTATAAGTGCATCGTGGTAAATTGTTGTTTGAAATATATCCAAAGTTTGTCTTGCAAAAGAGTCTAAAAAAATTTCTAGTAACTTCGAAAAACGTCAGCACAACAGTAACTTCTTTGAATTTCGTGGCACACGACTATTATTAGTTATAAATATGTGAAAAATGTTAACGTTTTTCCAGATTCTTTTTAAAATTTTTAGTTAAAAATAAATATTATATCAAACAAATTGTTGTAAGGCTGTCCGATATGAAGAAATAATGTAATTACTTTGTTGATTAATTTGAATTAAGCAAATTTTTTAATCGATATATTACATAATAATTCAACCAATATTCCTTCTACATTGATACGACATTGAAATTTTTTTAGGTTAGTGTTCTAAGTCTAGTACTGCATCTATTGCAGTTTTGTGTAGTTATAGTAATTTTGGTTCGTTACACTTCATGCACGTAGCGTGTTTTTTTTTTTGCACAAAAGCAAAAGTTTCATTAAAACAAAGTTCTTACCAGGTGGTTGTGTCGTTGTTATTGGTTTTGGCGGCAAAGTGTTTGCTTTACCAAACGACGATATACCAAATGCATCGATATAGCCAACATTCAACAAAACAGTTATTGGTATAATCATTCTTATGCACCACATTGTATGTTTGTAAAGTTTTTGCTTTGTTTCGTTTAAGCTGATGAGTAGTTAAGTGTTTTTGTTTTTGTTGTTTTAGAATGGTTTATCTTGTAGCGTGGAAAGCTCTGTATTTTGCGTTGCGTTAAGTAAATGCCCATTGAAAAAAGTTCACTATGTATATCATATTATAAGGGTTTCTATAGCCTCATTTAAAAATATGTATTAAAAGATACATATACTAAGGCTTTTAATTTTATTAGGTGCAGTTGTAAACGAATTATAATGTTTGATCATGACGTTTAATAAAAATCAACTAAATAAATAGTTAACCATTTATTTGATAGAGGGTGATTAATGATTTGTATGAAAAATTTAAAAGTAAAAAGCGAAAAATCTACTTCTACTACTTTTATAAGGTCAGATTTCAACTAACCTAAGATTAGTGTATTAGTAAAAAGGGCATTTAATAACACTTTTTATGTTACCGTCTACTTATAAATATGTAAATTTTCATATGTCGGTGTTGAAGGCTTATTATTTGCGTCAGTGTCAAAGCTTTTTGTGCGTCAGGGCGGTCAATGCACCTTGTGATGACTTTGTGTTTTGCATTGTTTAATGAATGATAACGTTTTTATAAAGGTTATTGTTGTGTCAAAAATAAAAGAACGTTTGCTTTAATCAATTTAATACAGCAAGGCTTTAAAACATTTCAGCCATGAACTCATGTAACGAGTATAATACCCCCAAAAAGTTGTTAAGACCTTATACTAGTATTCGTGCAAGGGGACATTTTATTCTTAATTCTCTTATTAAACACATTGAATTTTATAAATAAAATAATTCCATAAATATAACTTAAGTTTGGGCAAATGTTTGTTTGTGCACTTTTTTTTAAATTGAATAGTACAAAATGTATGAAATATTAACTCAAACAAAAAGCATTTTACGAAAGAGTGTACCTACCTTAAGCTGCATATACAAAAACATATAATTTGCTTTTTTATCTAAAAAAATAATTTGCTATATTTTTAATTGTATAAAATTCTTTTTTTTTTTAATTTCACCCTTGTAATTTTGATTATTTTAAATGCCAATTTATAGAATGTTCCACACCTTACTTAGTTTTAACCGAGACAAAAAAGGAATGTCGACACCAAATTGAATAAAAATAAAATGATCATTATTGTAATAATTTAGCAAAAAAATATAATAAAATATTATATATAAAAAATAATGTATTTATTTGGAGATTTATTGTCATAAATTAGTAAAAAAGTATAAACAATATTTTAATGTAAATAGTTTAATATAATTAATTGTTTAGATATTTTAATAAGTAATTTGTAAATCCAAATATCTGTCAATTCATGTTAGTATCTAATATCTTAATTTATATAAAATATTGCTTTTTAAGTTTACTAATTGCTGCATAAAGATTCTGAAAAATAAGTATTTTTCTAGTTTACTTTACTACAGGACAATCTATTAAAGTATGTCAAGTTGATGCCGACATATCAGACCGAAATTATATCGCTTCCAGTTTTTGTAATTACCACAAAATATGTATGGTCGTCAACCTTTGCTTATTTTCTAATAATATGCGCAACATAGCTTAGAACCATGACGGATTTTTTTCAAACTTGGTTTAGGTACTTCATACAAGAATCAACTAGCTGTTTTGGTTTGGAATTTTACCTTAGCATGAGTAAAAAAATAAACGCAATAAACTCGAAACAACTGGCTCGAAATATTTGATTTAAATGTGTCCAACATAAATTTTATCTACGTCCCACTAGCAGTTTTAAATTCTACAACAACTCGAATGCCACTAGTCGTATAATGCTAAAATTAATATAGGACCACCTGGGAATCATGATCTTCCTTTGCCAAAATAACTGTAAAAATTGATCGGTTATTTACGAAGTAATTGCGTTACACACATATAAAAAACATAGAGTTGAATTGGTAATTTCCTCTTATTGGAGTCAGTTAAAATTTTGATCTATTTATTTTCATATACCTAGAATCTAAATATTTAAACTCATTTATTTATATTTTATATATATTTCAATTAGGTTTATTATTGTTATCAGTATGTATACATAACCTATCTTAATACTCTCAATAACAAAAAACATTTACAAATGATGATACCCTTGAATTATATAAAAAATACTGTACAGTCGATATGTACAATTCTATTCATGAAGTTATTTTTTTAAACTTTAATGCAAAGGACCTTTGAATTTTTCATCAGTCATGGTTATAAGCCATCAACAATTGTATGATTCTTAATGGTTTTTGAAACTAACTTAAAATGATTATTCGCTTATGATGCACAACAAAACAAAAATCCTTTCGGGTCTAAGTACAAAGAGTAAGGACAAGGATTTAAACGTAAACAAGCTGAATACAAGACGAAATTGATGAAGGGATTAAAATTTACTGATAGTTTCGAAGTAGAAAGATAAAACACACAAAAAATTATAGATTAGTTCGAATTATTAAATGTCTTGTTGCACATCTTAAGAGTCTGTCAGAGGGATTTATGTTGAAGCGTCAATATGACATTCGGTCAGCCAATCACGTAGTTCATAATAATCAGTTAGGTATGATATGCGATTCGTAAACCGAATTTCAATTCTTAATGGCATGATTATTTTTTATCCTGTAAATAAGTACATGCAGAGTTTTAAATAAGCGATAGCTTTAAGCGTTCAGCAAATTAATAATGTGCCTTAAATAACTAAGGAAATGTATTTAAAAGAACACTCAGTATTTTAAGCTAAAAACGAGGAATAAATAAATAACACGATTTAAAGAAAATTAGACACCGCAGGTAAAACTTTGGTAAATTAAAAAAAATTGGTTCTGTTGACTTATTTCAAATTTGTTCCTGCAAAGAATGATAAATCAACGTTCATACTAACATTTTAAATGTGAAAGTATGTCTGTCGGTCCGTTACGCTATTGGTGAAATTGGATGTCTATCATATAGAGCGAATTTAAACATAGGCTCCTTCTTTTTCAAATAATGCACCCCTAAAGGACTATAATGGTGGATGAATATAATATATGAAAATCTTTTCTCTACATTGACGAAGTAAAAACAGTTGATAATTTTTAATATAATTTATAATACTTAGTACTGTTTTTTTTAAAATAAATACCCATTTCTCTTGTAAATAAATGAACAGGATTGTAGCTTTTAGAATACCTGCTGCCAGTGGCTTTGGTTTTGTGTAAAATTTATATGCCTTTTCTGGGCGAACTCGTAGTGATAATAAGTAGCTTTTGTATGTTTTTGTAATATCTTTTTTTAATACGTTTTGCTGAAATGTGAAACAAACTTTCGCGTTTGTGATATTAGTAGGGATAATAATCTGTTGTTAACCAAAATACGTCCTGCTATTTCAGGTTCAAAGAGGGATAAATCCATTCCAATACGCTTTCTCACAATATGCAAACTATAGCAGTTATTGTTATTATTGTGATATTGTTAATTTGGAAAGAAAATATTTTACGACCGTTTACCTAAGGGATTCTGATGTGATTTCCTACAAAATAGATATTTAGCAAGGTTAGAACATAGGTTGTTTTAAGATATAATTTGGAAATGAATTAAATCAGAATTTAGTACTAATAAATCAGTTAAAAAGTATTAAAATATAAATAAATAGTTATAGTCGGCACTGGAACCAGTAGTTATTAATAATAGCAAAGATAATGAACGTATATTTTTACCCGATACCAAAAAAGAGGAGATTCTCAATTTAACTTCATGTTTTCTTAATTTTTTATGTACCTATGTTTATTAAGCGTTAGCTCGCCAATTTCAAACAAACTTTGATTTGGAAATTTCTTTTTACTCCGAGGTAGTCCCATATTAGATAATTTTATGATGATTCGACTAGTGAGTTTTGTATATTGGTTAAATAACATTTTTAATTCTTATGCATTACTAGCCGACCCGGCGAACTTCGTATCACTCGACAATAACAGCTACTAACAGTTTGTATAGATTAAAGCATTGTTTTCCCTATTTCTTTCTTCCTCATTATAACTGCAATTTTATCGATTTTTATTTTCATGACATTTTTCTCCTTACAGTAACTAACATTCCAAAAAAACAATTATCAAAATTGGTCCATCCGTTCAGGCGTGATGCTATGATCACGCAAAATTGGGATTCATTTATACACCGTGACATCGTAACGAAAAATGCAACCATGGATTCTGTACATTATAGACTTGCATATGTAGTTGGAATTTTGTGTCGGAAAATTCATGAATTTTTAAATCAAGTACACCCTGTATATTATTGTACCATTACCACAATGGTGCGTTGCCGACCTGTGGCCGGGATGTTAGGCCTCGAGCAAAAGTAAGTTTATCGGCTGCTTTACCCTCCAAACCGGAACACGTCATGACGCTATGGCGGCAGGAAAGGCAGGTAGGTAAGGCGGTGGTACCAATCCGGGTGAGTCGCTGCGAAACTACCATAAAAATTGGAGAGTTTTCGTGCCATCGTAAATGATGATGGTCGTAATTTTTGGAATTCATTTGTTTTGGTTTTGAAGAATTTCCTAGGCAACAAAAAATATTCTGACAACCATGTTAATCTTGTTAAGAGCATGTTATCAAACTTACAAGAGTTAGACTGCAACATGAGAACATTTCCAGAAAATTTGGGTGATTTTTAGTGAGGAGTAGAGCGAAAGATTTCGTCAGGATCTTAAGACAATGGAAGAGCGATATCGATGATGGCGGACTACTGCTGGAGTTTAAAACGAGATCTACCTAATGTCGTTCATGCAAGAAAATAATGTAAAAGAATATTTGATATCGTTTATCAGATATTTTTTTTGAGATATGTTGTTAGTTTTTTTTCGTTATTCGGTTGTATTTTTGAAACTGTATATTTGCGAAAGTAAAGCTGTCTGGAACTCATTAAGTGCATTAAATCAATAAATAAAACATTACGCATACTGCCATACGTTTGACACACAGAAACAAAAAGATTGATAACGATAAAAGATCACAGATCAAATTATATTCATAATGTTTGGAAACAGAGTATATGGGCTTGATAAATAAGGCGTTTTTATCAAAAAGATAATTAACAAGAAAACCGTAATAATATTTAAACATTAAATTTTTATAACTTATATTGAATAACTTATAACTAAAATTTATAACGGTTGAATTTGACCAATGGGCGACCACTAGTATTACTAGATTGCTTGGGTGCAAACCTAAATACAGAAATAGAAACTATGTTCCATTCTATATAATGATTTTCAATTTAGGAAATCGAATACGTGTCTTACTGATTGACGTCTACAGGCCTTTCACGTCAATCACTCGACTGTGAGGGCTTTTATTTCCTTACATAGAGTTTTTATTGCTACACATTTTACTTCGCATTAAATTAAGTACTGATTTACTTTTTCGTTAATGTTCGCTTTATCGTAACAGATATCTCAATAGATTAAAACTTAAAGGTCAAGAGTGCTAGTTAGTGATTTTTCTAATATTATTTATCCGTATTAGAATTTAGTTTCATTATTATGTTCGTAATTATTTTTTATATTTTGTTAAAAGCCCGATAAGTAAGGGTTACAACCTTAAGTATAGGGCAAGTGTACACCTTCGGATACGTGTACTGACTCTACGGAATTTATTTTATTCATGTAAATTAAATCGTGTAACAATTTCGACAGATATGTGATATTAAACTACAAAATCTACAAAAATGATAAAAAAAAACATCGAATCTCTGAAAAACTTTACAATTTCTTCATTTTTATCATTGTTACTCTTATTCTTGCTTTAAATGCTTTTCCGGGATAGACTGTATGAAAAGAATTGGATAGATAGAGTTTAATGGGGTCTGGAAGCTTTAAGTAGATGGCACTACTTAGGTTGTAGACGTGTAGGTCTTATTAACTGTGTGCAAAATATAAAAAGGTAAACTTTTCTCGTTTGGCATTAGATTTGCAATAATATTAGGTATTGTATCACCTCAAGAATGTCTAGGCATAAGTTTCCTTCTGATGAATTAAAGAGAAAAAACCGAAATGTACTTATCAAAAACTTCTTAAAAACATAATGAAGCCCCCGAAAAACTAAAAAAAATTGTAGACGCTTCGTAACTATATGTAAGGTACCTAAGAAGTTTTAAATTCGCAAAATACGTATTTTTTTAATTTAAATGTTCATCGCTGTGATTTTCAGGTTAAAATTAAAAAAATCTCTTGATTTGTGGAACTTTTATTGTGTTCAATCATTTGTGGTTTTGCACTGACTTAAAATAAGAACTTACAAATTATGATTGATGAAAAGTTTTGTTGGTAATGGTATACTTATTCCTATATTTCAATTTAGAAAACAAATGCTGAGTTCAGTAGTTCAGAGAGACAATAAATAAAGAAACAAAAAAATTAGTCTCTACTTTCTTATCTTCGGGATGGACTTTCATTTCAAACTTTATAAATGGATCTAGATGGTCTCCCATTTTACCTGATCATCCCATCACGCCTGAACGGGGAGACCTATTTTGCTAATTTTTTTGTTGTGTTGGTAACTGTGAGGAAAAGGTTCTTATGAAGCGTAAAACTGAGAAAATTGCAGGGAAAATAGAAAAATAAATACTTTATTTAAAAAAATATAGTTAAAAAAATGCTTTAAGTTATCAATAGACAACTAATGGCCATAGATAGAAAACTACTATTCGTAGGCAAAAACAACTAGTTTCTTTAGTATAGGAACCAGGCAAAAGTCGGACAGTCAGATAACCGAAATGAAAACAAAATCAAAATTGACCTCTAAATGCCTGGACTTGAAATAGCTACGAAAAAAACGTGTCATGAAAACAAAATATGGCAGCCGTCGTTCTGACCTATAAGAAGTATAATCTGTGGTTTTGACATTACTACGGCTGTTCAGAAAATGTAGTGTATCAATATCGATACATGATCTATTAGTAATGATCGTTAGTTAAGTTGAGATAAATTGATAAGAATTATTAATTACTTACTAATTAAAATATCAACTTATATCATATCAACTATACCTGAATCCTCATATGCAAATACTAAACTGATGAATTATCCATAAATTTTTGCAAATCATTAATTTTGTACATCAGTAATTAAATTAAAATTAAAGGGAGCACTTTAACGAATTCTCATTACTATTGACGGTAATTGATATTCTCAATACCATTGGTGTCCATTCATATCTTGGCCAAATATTCTTTTCTGAGAACGTAAAATTAGATATCGACAATTGTTATAGCACATCACTATAATCTTGGAAATAAAATATGGCGTAAGGACTGTCAATACGTCAATTTAAATTGATGCGAAAATGAGTCTAGACAAAAATGTCGTTATCTCTTTCGGCATACATAATATTAACATTTGTTAAGGACGAGACAAAGAGATGTTGCTTAGTTATATTATTCCAACGGAATTTATATAACTGATTTTGCTATAGAATGTTGTTGCACTTCCATATATGTATATTCCTATGTCTACGGCTACAAACAACGCAAAACAGCTTGTTTGATCTGCAACTACAGAAGCGCCGTATGGTGGGAAATAAATACACGAGGTAGATTTGATTCCAAACTTTTCTTTTTGTTGCTTTCTAGTTTTTATACGGTAGGATAGCGAACAAGCTTGTCTATCCCGATTTTAAAAAATTATCGCAGTCCAGATTTTTTAGGTGCATCTCTGTTTTTGGTGGTCCAGACCAACACGAGGAAGAAAGCAAAGTGATTTCTCATTTCACCAATTGAATTGTTGTTTGTAGATAGGTATGCCTACACATCAGTATAAATAAAATTTAAAAAATGGCTTCCGAATGACTTGTGAATTTTACAACAATAACAAGCCTTCTAATTACGAATTACTGCGTAAAAAATAATCTTTCGGTTATTAAATGTTTTTGTCAAAATAAATAAAGAGCTTTTATGAGAAAGAAAATTCGTCACAATGGAAGGTCAAATTCAATAATGTTATTACATTTATAGAGCTGCATTGAAGTCTAGCCTACCCGACAAACTTCACTTGGCCTAACAACTAGGTAAGTGCTTAGTTTCTGCGGGAGAAATAAAACTTCTTTTATCCTATTACTCAAAACACTCCGATCATATTCCGCACGGAACTGTGTATTAAGATATGTCTTTATGTTTTCTCATTATATTCAGCAACTTGTACTTACAGTTTACAGTAATCCTATGTTACACGATAGTAGTAAATCCCTAATCATATTTTCTTCTTAACCTCGGTCTAGTCTTTTGGATCGTTTTAAGATAAGTCATCAAACTAACTGCTACATCAAACATATATTTCCACAGGGTCTGGTTTGACAATTTTTAACACAGGCCTTCAATCTGTGCGACCAGTCTACAGCAGAAAGACTGGTCTACCTGCTTTAATCAGGGATGCCTTGAGTGACTTTAAAGTGAGATGGAATTTTGATTAGGCCTTCTGTTCCAAGTGTTGTCAAATTTAAAGTCAATTTCATGTGCCTTCAGCCAGTCTTGCGTACTTCTAGCTCTATGGGCTGGCGCAGAATCTTGCTGGAATACGCAGGGCCTGTTATTGAACATGGTATGAGAAACAGGTTCTACAAAGTCCATGAGCACTGTATTTTGATACTCAATCGCATTCGTTTATACGCCTTGCTCATAGAAGTGTATCTCAGTTAAGCCCTAATATGAGACTCCTAACCAAACCATAATTTTCAAAAGAAAATGACATCGCTGGACACTCGGAATACATACAGTGGCTTGCTTCTAAGCCCGGATCAACATCGTACTTATTTTCATAAAAAAATCTAAATTCAAATTAAAAAACATTTTTGTGGCCTTCAACCAGTGTCTTTAGTTTCAATTTTGATTAACAAGTAAATCAATAAACATTTTTTAGAAAATCAATTTCGAATCTTAAGATATGTATCAGTCTTAAGCTTTTGTTATACGTATTAAGATACAAACTTGATTGCGTTTGGTAAATCAGTGCCACTTCTGTACATTATTGTACTCTTATTCTATGGTCTGAGCAAGCGAATAATGTCCAGTCTATGTGTATTCGTTAGCCAATATTAATGTCTCTGTTTGATAAATCAGTTGTATGTTAAAAAGCTGTGCAAATCTTATCATTGCCTTATTAGTCACTCTGTGATGGTACGCTATGTTCAGAATACTTTAAAGTCAGCAAATGTAAAAGATGTTGAGCCCTTGTTGTTATGTAGTACAGTTTACGTTACATCACTTTACAGGAGTGTGATCGGGACGCAAGTTTTGAATTCAGATCTGGTTTCAGAGGCAAATGCATCAGATTATATACCGTAAATCCTTTTAATTCAGGAAATATATAAACCTGAAAGTCTGTATATGTTTGTTCTTTTCTCACATCAAGCGGACTGTACTTTTCTAATGAACTGACTTGGAAAACCAACTAATATCTCAACAGGTACTCGCTTTCAGAGGGATCAGCGATTATTGCAACAAATATTAGTTTCGTGCAAATTTTCTAAGTACTTGTATTTAAGTGTATAACTTTCAATCAGTTTAATGGATTAACGTGATTGAGGGATTGTTGGAATCGTCTAAACATAATGTTTTTATTCAATATATGAAATAATTACATGAATATCTAATACTTTATAACACATCATTGTAGCTTGAAATGTTGAATCGACTCCTAGAAGGAGGAGGTTTCCAATTAGACTGAATGTTGTTAGTTTGAAGTGAAAACTTCTTTGGCGGCGTTGTGCACTTTTTGTGATGTGTAAAAAATG
Source organism: Calephelis nemesis (assembly GCA_002245505.1). Taxonomy (NCBI): domain Eukaryota; kingdom Metazoa; phylum Arthropoda; class Insecta; order Lepidoptera; family Riodinidae; genus Calephelis; species Calephelis nemesis. The sequence goes on along the minus strand of NJDD01003389.1, from coordinate 136,684 downwards.
TTAAAATTTGCGTCAGGACACGTGGCCTAATCGAAAACTCCTTAGACGGAGGGAGAGTAAAGCCATTGCATGTTATCGCCGCATTACAAACTGTGATTTTTGTTTGGCTGGCGTATTTTCCAGTACGGCCTGGTGCCTCGCTGTGAGTAAGCTTGAAGATCTAACAACGCTAACGCGCTATATATATGAATATTTTCACAAAATCAATTGAACATAATTTCGCCATGTAAATGAGAGCACTTTTACACTGATAATTAAAGCAATTCTTGCAAAATTATTCCAAAGGTAACTAAAATAAAATATCAAAATACACAGCGTTAATATTCAAGCTTTAACTTCTCCACAACTGGAATGCAACCCTTTGTTTTTTTTATATGTATGTAAGTCGTCATTTCTGAACCGATTTCAAAAGTCCTTTTTTCACTTAAAAGCTTCGGAGGTGGCCCCATTGTCACCAAGTCTGGATCTCATGGTGGAATCCTTGGTATTTGCGCGTGAGCTGTAACCGCTTTCTCCGATCGCTCGTCTCGTCCAAAGGGCACCCTTATACATGGCTGGTGCTGCCAGTGTTCATATCCAGTTCGAAGGACCAATCATTATCGTCTCTTGATCGTCGCTCGTAAGTCTACGTAAGTCGTAGTAAGGGAGAATGGACGCGTCGCGCTGCAAGTTTTCGTATTGTTTAAGTGAAATTGTGGCTGTTAAGTAAGTTTAGTTAGTTTACGAGGTAGCTCCTTTATTCTTTCTTTCCTCAGTCCCAGGGTCTACAGCTCAGAACGTGTAGGGTAAAATATAGATAATAATAAGTTAATATGCATCATCGCCTTACACCGTGGCGTTAATATACCTAATATAAAACCATTCTCGCACGCAAACACTAGGGAAATCAAGACAATGTACCATTTTTGTGTATTAAGTCGACGTACTTATTGAAATCGATAGTTTAATACTTAATACTGTAACTACAAGAAAATCGCATCAATTGTTTTCATTTGCAATTCTTGTCAAGATTAATCACGCGTTTTTTATCACTACATTAAATTGTGTATTTTCCATTATATAAAATAAAATATGTAAAACACTATGTATTTCTAGAAAATAGGCTTTGTAAGTTAAATAATGGCAATTGGCTTATCAGTTTTTATAATTCTAAAGACGTTCTACGAGTAAGTATATTAAATATTACTAACTCTGCAAAAATAAAATTAACGTAGAGATGTGCAAGAAGAACAAACAAAAGAATCTCGTATCCGTTTTAACAATATTAAATGCAGATCTCACTCAAGTATCATACCTAATATTTATCTCAACAACCACAAAAGTGGTCTTATCGCTTCGAAGCTATCTCAGATAGACAACATGACGGGAACGAAGATAATGCGTGCAATAATATTTATGAAGTATCTTTACGCCCGTATCCCCGGAGAGGTAGGCAAAAGTACAACCAGAGAACCCACGATTAGCTTCGTACCTGCTCTGTTTCACAATATTATAGGTGACAAACCTATTGCCAACCGGGCAACTTTTTTTCTATCAAAAAATTGAAACAACACTAAAAAGGATGCCTACCTGTTTTATTATCTACCACCATTCGAATCGCATCTGTGCAACATACATAACTTTAGCTGGTTCGTTGTAAATCAATTATACTGACTGACAACTAACGCAAAAGTGTAAAAGATAGAAGTTTAAACTCTTGCTTTAATTTGCCGTATCTGTACCCGGCGTTATAAACACATTTCTATTCAATTTGCACTTCTAGTATAGTAGTAAGAAATTATGATCTAAGTTTACGTATGCCGACGGACGGTGAAAGTTGTTTTTTTATCATGAATGTTTTGATAAAATCTAGAAATATTGTTTTGCCAAATACTCATTTGGATAGTCCATACTCATGTTATGAATTGGAAAATGTTTTTGTCTTTTATTCCTATTTCAGGTCGCAATAGAGAAAGGTTGTATTGTAATTGTTGTGTTTGGAGATAGAAGACTAGAGAGGCATAGAATATATTCTTTTTAGTCCGAAATCTAAACGCGTTCCTACTCGAGAGCTTAATGATTCTAATAGGTTGGTAATGTATATTTCTTTTTTTTTGTGATATTGGAAGGCAAACAAGCAGACGGATTTCCTGATGGTGAGAAATTTACACCGCCTAGAGACACCTAAGGTGTTAATGATGCGTTGCCAACCTGAGGCCGGGATGTTAGGCCTAGAGCAAAAGTAAGTTTACAGGCTACCTTATTATCCAAACTGGAACACGTCATGACGTTACGGCGGCAGGAATAGATAAGGCGATGGTACCAATCCGGAAGAGTCGCTGCGAAACTCTGTCATCTATTCAGATGTCACGGTGTTAGTGACGTTAAGCCTATGTTCGCCTTTTACGAGCTGCCTGCAGGAAGGCAGATTCTATTCTGCAAAGGAACTCGGAACAACACGGGCAGTTGCACTTACACTTTTAATACATACACATTTAGACGCCAAGTCTCTGACGGGGTAGACAGAAAGTGTCGAGTGCCAAATGTCGCGATTCTGCATGCCTGTCTAGCTTTCTTTACACTTATTACTGTTTTTATACAAACACGTTGGTTTCGGAGACTCTTCGAATACCACACTAGCAATTTGATCGTCAACCTAGTTCTCCCCGGGTACCTACATTCATCTCATTTTATAACTGTACTGTCAATCTTTCATCTGTCATGTACACAATTTTAAAAGATTTTCATGTGATTGGAAAGCAAACAAACACACAAATCGTATGGTAAAAAATACACGTTGCGTATAGACTCCAAAAACGGTGATGATGGGTTTCCAACACGAGACTAGGCTGTCATGCCTATTCGGTAAGTTAACTTGATTCTACCACCCAGATTCTTGCGCAACACACTGCTCATATTCCAAAATATTTTTTTTATAAATTCCTATTTCACGAATCACGAATGGAACTATTCAGCTAATTCTTTACACTTTTTTTTGTCCCCGACGGAAAAAGAAAGGTGTCATAAGTTTGACTTTCGTGTGTATTTGTATGTCTGTCGGTGTGTCTGGTGTGAAGGTTAGAGTAGCTGGTAAACGCATCATGCAAAAGGCATAACACCAGTGATCAGGTGGACAATGCTCTATTACCACATTTGGTGACTATAGACGATGGCATTTCTTACCATCAACGTGTTCGTAGCTTGTGGCATTCAAGAAATTTAATGCCAATTAAAAATTAAAAAAATATTCAGCACATACATATATATCTGACTAAATCGTTAATACTTATAACTAAAAAACTGGTTATTAGTAAAACAGCCAAATAGTAAAAATACTAAGATAAAACTCACGTTTCACACAAAATTTTCGTATCCTTTAAATTCCTTCAAACGAAATATCGAAAAATATTTTTTATTGTGAGTGATATGCATGAATTGTATTTTGTGATTTCTTGGTTGAAAAATAGCAAACGTCTTATGCCATTTTCTTTTACAAGAAACACATAAAATATGAACTAATAATATTCATGTAAGTTTCATAAATTAATATAGTATAACATCTTGTTCAGAGAAAAAGTCCATGGCGAAAGTGTCTAAATTTCAAAAACTTTTGAACATGTAATTGCGTAATTAATTATTTTGACAAAAACTTCGCAGGACTTTTTTCTAGAAAATGATCATATGGATATAGAAATATGATAAAACTTAAAAAAAATAAATTCTTGTAAAGAAAGTTTGAAATAAGAATGTCGTAGAAAAAAGTGAAATTCGAAAATCAAAAGTGTTGAAGCGTGCAAAGCGTGTTTTATTTTTAAATCGTTTAATTTAAGAATGCATTAGAACCAGGACAAACTTTTTTTAATTGTTATTTTTTTAGTACAATTTTAGTCACGGCTTGACGGTGTCTGATTTAAGACTAGTGGTATTTACAATTGTTGCCTTCTTGCTCGTCGAGTTGCTGCGAAGTGTGACGCGGTACTAAGCCATCAAGGTTCGTGCAACCTTGCACGCTTTCTTGATACACAGGGTGTACTAAAAATATATTTTTGTGGGAAGTTCCCAAGGACGCGACTATCATGATTTAATATATCGTCACGCTATTTTTGGTTCAATTTTATTAAGACGTATAGGGACATGCAATTTTTGTTTGCAGAGAAGTTACAGAGTAAATCTGGAGAGAAATTAGCGTAGTAACAATTTGAAGGTGAAGTATGTACAAATTAATAAGTATTCGCTAAAAGAGACATTTTTTTAAAATCTGAACAGATTCTGAAGGTAAATCGCTTAATACGACCATCATGTTTTCAGATCCATATAACTGGCACTGACCGAAAACAAATAGTTTTAGCAGGTATATGCTCTAAGCAGACAGTTTATTATACGAAAACTGATTGTGTCTTAAATACATCTTAAAAAAACTTCCTTTATTGAAATAAAAAAAAAAGTATAAAAAGGGGTTCATCACCAACATCTTTATACAACTTATCCGTCGGTGCTTGTTGCATATTTTGATTACAATAAATGTCAAGTTTTTACTTAACATAGACTTTTTTAAGCTAAACTCTTGTACTTTTTAACTAAACATTTTATTTACTAACCACAGCTAACCTGTTTGACTTTTTACAGCATCATCAGAGCTTTATAACTAAGGATAAATAAGTCTATTTTATTTTAATGTTCATAATTTGGTTGTGTGTGTTGGCATATCATCTGTAATCAGTGCCGCTGCATCCCGCTCCGGTGTGCAGAACGGCGGAACTTACACGCAGCGGCAGTAGCCTAACTAGCCTAAATGCGTTTTTTTATATTAATTTATATTTTTCGGCCTTACAATCCTCTTCAAATGATTTTCAAGCACACATGAATGTTACGAAAATCTATAACTACTATAATACTAAAACAAAAAATACTTTGAAATAGCAAGCAACCTGTATATCATACGAAATTGGGGGTCGCCATTCGCCCTGCTTTATAAAGTATCCTGCGGTAAAAACGTAAAGGCTAACTCGAGCGAGTTGGTGGCATGTACTCCTCATATACCCAACGATTTATGCATCCACCTTGCTACGTACTACTTGTATATTTTGTACCGGCCTTCGCCCGCTCTGTAATAAGCCTTTTTTCAATTGAGATAGCATCTTATTTGCAGGTTTGGTATTTACAGGGATTAGGAGGCATGTGTTTCTTCCTGTCAGAATTCCGTTTTTATGTTTGCCTGTAATGCTTTTAACACATGCTAGGTCCCGATACACAAAGTACGAATTTGATTCCAGAGAGGTTCAAATCAGGTATTATTCATTTGACAACACTGTATCAATACTATAACAATACTTAAACCGACTTTAAAAGAAGGGGGAAGTTTTAATGTTTTATTTTTTTAAAGTATAGTAATATACATAGATTTCATACGTTAGTTTTAGTTTAGTTTTAGTTACTAAACAGCTTATTAAATAGCAATCTATTAACATTATGTTTGAGTACCTGCTATAAATAATACTGTTTTTCATGACATTTAGTGGTTTTAATTGAACCAAGTTTGAATCTGACGACGGGATCCACGGGGAAGTAACTTAAACATTGAAATTGAAATCGTTTTTTTGCAATTGTACTCCCTTAAATTATAATTATTATTTTGGAGTAGTAGCTTTTTTAATAGGATTTTAACTCGAGAAACCAAATAACATTTGCGTACTCATTTCTTAAAGGTCGGCAACGCATCTGTGATACTCCTGGTGTTGCATCTGTCCCTGGGCGGCGGTTATCACTTGCCATCAGTTGAACCAATAGCTCGTTTGCCTCCTCTTGTATAAAAAAAAAACTAAAGAAATTTATTTATGCAAGCTTTACTACTCAAAGTGATATTCAAATGGAATTACATTTAAAAAGTATATGTTTATGTTATAAAATAGCTAACAATCTGGCGACTAGCCTGATGTTAAGTGACAACAATCGCTTATTAATAATTATAATAAACATCTCTATACAAATTGACATAATCCCAAAGTAAGCAAATTAATATATTTACTACTAAATAAAATAACTTTAATAAATATGGAGGGGATGTCATCTTTCGCTTTTAAAAAGTAAAGGTTACACGCTTAAAATACTCCAGGTTTTCTGTCTGGCAGGATGTATGGGTCAGGTGTTGCGCAACATTGGAGAGAAGGAAATGCCTGTGGGCCTGAGTTTTCTGTAGTTTTGTGGACCTCGATACTATCGCCTCTGTGGTGTAGCGGTTCAGTTGATGGACTTGACTGCATAAAGTCCTGGTTTCGAATCCCGGGTCGGGCAACAAAAGAAAATTGAGTTTCTCCAATTTTCTACTAAAAAAATGTTGCTCGGGATTGGATATATGCCCGGTTGGCGATAGGCTTGCCACCTATCACGTTGTGGAACTTAGTATCTTCGGCTAGTCGTGAGTATCCTGGTGTGCCTCTGCCTACCTCTTGGCGGATATGGGCGTGAAGATACTTTTTTTTTCGATACTGTGAAGAAAGTATGTATGTGGATGGATGGCAACATATCGCCTTGGTTTGATGTTGATTGATGTCAAGAAGGGCTGTGTGTTGCTTGCTATTATCTGGACAAATGTCTTCAAAGCTTAAGATCTCTGGACGTGGAAATGAGTATGATGACCAAGTGGTGAACTGGCTGCTTTACGAAACAGTTTTGCTATTTTTGACCACCTCCAAAAAAGTAACTGGTAATCTACAACTAGATACCAATTTACCTACAATTACTATTAAAATTATCGTTATTTTGGTAAAACAAATCACAGGAGTTGTCTATAATTACTGCCCTCTATAGAGTTGAACCCGTATTAAGATATAGCGTGCCTGTAATATGTGAGTAACGAAAATAACCACATGCACGACAAACGTAAATTGCTGGAATCTTAGCACCGTGTTTATATCGATATCACGGGAGTTGGAATTTTATAATACAAAGATTTTATAGCTCTATTATTCGCACTGCTAAATATTGAAACCATCCTAAGTCAGGGTTTCCAGAGATATTCAACTTTAACATATTTTAACCGCCTCGTTGGTCGAGTGGCTCGTCTGGGTGTTTATTAAATTTATTTGGGTACCCCATTACACACGCATGTTATTTGCTTACTTTGGGGTTAGATTAAATTTCTTTGACTTGACCAGGTATATTTTTTTTATATTTTCGTGAAATTAAAAAAAAGGTATTAGTTTAAAATTGGTGAATTTTTATTTTTAAGTTCACTAATGACATATTTACCATATCGCAAGTTTTCACCCAAAGAGCAATTAATGCAACCTACTCCACACCAATGAATTTATTTTGATTAGACATTGTGTGATGGTTTAAAATGCATATTGCACTTGTATTGGAGGGTAGGAAGGCCAGTAAACCGAATAAGCACACAGTTCTTCTGACAGTAACACGCACCCACGGTCTAAACACCATAGATGAAGTTCCGCACACACCACATCGCTGTTCCGTTTCCGGTACGTTAAGCCCATAATGGCCGGAAGACCGGAAGAATGACCGGAAGAAGGAATGACCGGAAGATGACAACGTCATGAAAGGAGAAAGTAAGGCGGTGGATCCCTTGCCGGGCAAGTTGTTGCACAGTACTCTACCCCAGCAGTCTTGTTAGTATTGGTCCATAATTCCTTTAGCCTATCCCAGATTCTCTTGAGCGGCCAGGCAGTAACTCGTAACCCGGACTAGCATGAGGAAATGACGCGCGATGCTATCTCTTGTACCTATATATTAGCCACGGCTGTCTATCACCGTTGGGAGAGTTTTTTTAATGCAAAAGAAGACAAAGGAGCAAGTGGGTCCAAAACACCGTATTACATATGCATTGCTGACGTGTAAGGAATGAATACGCTCTTTTCTTGAAGGTTCCTAAATCATACTCTTTTTGGATAAACCGCCCTCGGTAACTGGTTCGAGCAAAGGTAAGCAAAGGTGTTGTGCGGGGTAAGAATTGCGGGGTAAAAATAAATGTGCTTAATTAAAAATAAAACAAAAGGCAACTGTGAGGAAATCTGTCTGCTTGTTTATTCTCCATTCCCTTAAAATATGTAAATAATATTTTAAGGTAATTACAAATTGGCACATTATAAAACATTCTGTCACTTTTTTTCAAAGCCTTATTAATTCTTAAAGCTTATGACGTAATTGTTGTATAAAGGCTACATAATTATAAAATGTCTACGATAAACTCTACAAATATAATTAAATGTGAAGAATTCAAGGTGAGACTCGCGAGTTGTGTACTTGGTGTGGAGCGACGCTGACAACATAAATACTGTTTTGTTTTCATATATACAACATGCTGTCTGTGCCAAATGTGTTTCTTTTGTACTTATTTTTTAATTATAAATTTATTTTTGTTGCATAGGTTAAACAATTTAAAAAAATCTACACCCGTCTTGATGTATTTATTTATTTATTTATTCAGAAAACTCACAGCATTTTAACAAAATAATGATGTAAATAAAAGTAACAAAATAAGCCAATTAAGAGTTTCCGTAAGTAGATAGCAGTATACTTACAACAGACACAATGTGTACAATGTATTAAATTACTTTTCAAAAAATAAGTTGGAAAGATTACGCCTTATTTGAGTTAAATTCATGCGGAAGGGATCGATATCACTATTAACTTTATTCAGACTATCAGTAGCTCTTATTATGAAAGTGTTTTTTCGATAATTTGTAGAAGCAAAAGGTGCATATAACAAAGTTGGATTACGAACGGATCTATTGGGAACATTAAAGAATATTCTGCTCAACAACTCTGGGCAGTCGACAGTGCCGTTAAGAATACCTACAGCATATGTAATGTCATTTATCTCTCTCCTGGCGGATAACGGTAAAAGATGTTGCATTTTACAAGCTTCTAAATATGATGGCTTCTCTTTTTTAATTCTATGATAAAGAAATTTAACGAATCTTTTTTGAATGGATTCAATACGGGTTTTATAACCGTCGTATAACGGGTTCCATATTTGTGTAGCATATTCTAACTGACTTCTAACTAGTGTACAATATAGTATTTTAAGTGTTTTTGGATTGCGAAAGTCTTTAGTAGCTCGAATCAAGAAACCGAGAGCTTTGAATGCCTTAGAAATTAAACTATTTATGTGGTCATCAAAGATTAGCTTTGAATCAAGAGTGACCCCAAGGTCTCTAACTGTGTCGACCTGTAATAAAGGAGTATCCATAATAAAATAAATTGAATTTAGTTGTTTGCGTTTTCGACTAAATGTGATTGTAGAACATTTAGAGGGATTCAAGTCTAGCTTGTTTATTATGCAATAATTTTGGAATCGATTTAAATCCTGTTGAAGTAAGAGACAGTCAGATATGTTTCGTATTGTTTTACATATTTTCATATCGTCCGCAAAAAGAAAAATAGTTGAATGGTGAAAACAATGATCAATATCGTTTATGAATATTACAAACAGTAATGGACCTAAAAGAGAGCCTTGGGGGACGCCTGATGAAATTTGAATCCAATTAGATGTGAAACCATTGAGAACAACTGCTTGACTGCGATTCCGTACGTAAGAAGTAAACCAGCGAAGAAGATCACCATGAATACCTGCTTTGGCGAGTTTATTAAGCAAAATACCATGGTCAATACGGTCGAATGCTTTACTATAGTCGGTGTATACAACATCAAGTTGGAAACCTTGAGCTATATTAGAAGTTATTACATCCGTAAATAATGCAAGATTAGAAGTAGTGGAGCGAGATTTCAAAAATCCATGTTGGCGTGGGCTGAATGTCGATTTAATCGCAAAATACGTTTGGTCATAGATTATACGCTCAAGTATCTTTGAAAAGATACAGAGTTTGGAAATTGGTCTGTAATTAGTAACATCAGAAGCAGCTCCTTTTTTATGAATTGGAGTGACAAACGCCTTTTTCCATATTGATGGAACCACGCCTTCATTTAGTGATTTCTGATATAAAATTACTAAAGGAAAGACTAAGCTTTGAGCACATTTTATAATGAAATAGGCTGGAATGTTGTCAGGTCCAGGTGATTTATTAACATCCAGAGATTTTAAGATGGTTAAAACGATTTTATCATCAATTATAATTTTACTGATGAATGCTGGCGTATTAGGATAACTGAGAGATGTGTGTGATGTATCAGATACAGATGGATTGAGAAACGTCGTAGAAAAATATTCAGAGAATAGGTTACTTATGCCTTCTCCAGACGACGATGACTGCTGGCCATATTTCATTGTACAAGGAATCGACTGAGTTTTACGAAATGATTTCATATATGTCCAGAATACTTTAGGATTTTCACTAATTGAGCTTTCGATTAAAGCTATATAATTTTTAAAGCACTTTTTTTCAGTCATTTTAACTCTGTGTCGTAATAAGTTAAACGTCAGGTGATCAGACAAATTGCCATATATTTTATATTTCTTATGATATTTATTTTTCTCTTTAATAATCTTTATAAGAGATTTATTTGCATGATAAGTCCCCGTGTTGGTCCGGGCTCCTTTGTAGAATAGACCATCTGCCTTTCTTGACAGGCAGCTCGTAAAAGGCGAGCATAGGCTTACTATCACTAACACCGTGACATCCGACTAGGTGGTAGAGTTTGGCAGTGACTCGCCCGGATTGGTACCACCGCCTTACCTATTCCTGCCGCCATAACGTCATGACGTGTTCCGGTTCGGGGGGTAAGGTAGCCGGTAAACTTACTTTTGCTTGAGGCCTAACATCCCGACCTCAGGCTAGCAACGCACCATTACCACCTTTGGTGTCTCTAGGCGGCGTGAATTTCTTGTCATCAGGAAATCCGTCTGCTTGTTTGCCTTCCAATGACAAAAAAAAGATAAAAAAAATCATCTCTATTATAAAAATTAATCCCGATTTCCCGTAGACATCGCATCACGCCTGAACGGATAGACCAATTTTGCTAATTGTTTTTTTTGTGTTAGTGAAAGAGAATTTGTAAAAATTCAAGGTAAAAGTAAAAGTGTAATTTTTTTTTAAATTTACCCTTACAATCTGTTAATAGCTGTTACTGTCAAGCGTTACGAAGTTCGGATCGGCTAGTAATAAATAACACAAACCCCTAAATAAATTACACAAATCCACCTAAACCCAAAGTAAGCAAATGTTTGTTTGCGTTATGGGTGTTTTTCAACGATGTTGATGTATAGTAACTAGTGGTCGCCCATTGATCGAAATTCCACCATCATTTATTTTAATAATAAGTTATTCAATATACATGATTAAAATATAACGTCAAAACATTATTATGGTTCTATGGTCAATTACCTATTTGATAAGAACGCCGTCTTCATTTATCAGGACCAACTACTTTGGTTCTGAACTTTGTAAAAGAATACCTATAGTACAAAGTATTTCGTACTGTAGATCAGTTTCGTACTCTTTAACCAACTTCAAAAAAAATATTCCGAGGTGGTCCATTTACTAGCAATTCTGAATCTGATGACTGAAGTAAAATCGAGAATAAGCCTTAAAGTTTTGTATTCTTAGACATAGTATTTCTTGAGATTGACGTATTTTTTTGTAGTTTTACTTACCTACTTAAAGTATTTCAAACCTTTTTATGTGTAAGTGTGTCATATCATAAATTGTATGACGTATAAAGGCATAATATATAGATGTCTATAGACATATACAGACGCTTGTTAAATACCTACGCCAGACGATACCTATTCTGCCCTTTTTTAATTGATCTGTCAGATATCTGCTATTTTGGATTTAGAATGTCATAAACCTATTGAAGCGTTTTCATCCTAACAAAGCGTTCTGTGTGTACAATTAGAAATCAAAAGATTGGGGTTAATTGAAGGTTCAAAAAACCAACTTACAAGGCAAATAAAAATGTGTGTAACAAAAACGTATATTTATTTATTTTGTCGTCAATATTCTGGTATCAGCACACTACACATAAAAACTCACGCAAGATAAGCGCGAAATATTTATTACGTTTTACTCAAGTCAACGACTTGCTCAGAATCTGAGGTGTTTGAACTTTTGAATACTGAAGTAAAGCTCGCCCGGATTGGAACAACCAACTTAACTATTCCTGCCGCCATTGTCTCAGCGCTCTGTTTTATCTTGTTCCGTGTTGATAGGCGGTAGACTGGCACACATGGATATTTTTGTAGTGAGTCTATAGCCACCATAGGTCAAACATTTTATTTGTTATTTTAAAAGATTTGTTTCTACTCTATATTATTTTGATTAAATACTTGCTTTTACTCGCGTGTGATTTTGTTTGAGGTGGTGGTGGGTGATGATGGATAAATTGTTTATTTTCAAGAAGCTTGTTAAAAAAACTTTATACACTGAAAGGTTTTTGAAATTAGTCACACTTAAAAGACTGATTAAAAGGGATATCCACATCCAAAGTAATAGCAACCCAAGGGAGGTGATCAACTTTTAAGTACTTGTAGAGGCTGTGCATATCCTTACTCAAACTTTTATGAATAAGCTCGCTGCTTGGCACGACTGTGATGGTAACTGGGCATTCACAGTACTATCGGTTATGTTTGTCAATTTGATGTTTTTCGTTTGGTAATTGTTTGGCACCAACTCAAAGTTGTAGTAGAAGAGCAAGTAAACTATTCAACTAACCCGCTTCGTACAAAGCACAGACAGACTTGTGGACTATAATACAAGGGTTCCGTTTTCTGTCTATATTCCAATGGAACCCTAAAAATAATTTTTAATTGCTTGTGGTATGGGTGTCAATCAACAATCCAAATAGTTTTGATATGAAATTAGTATAAGGTAATAACATAATATGACTGGTAATCTTAATTCTTGCAGCACACAGTAATAATTGTATACATGTACATCATTACATAGTATAAAACAAAGTCGCTTCCTCTGTCTCTTTGCCTCTTTGTATGCTCTCTCTATCTGTATTATATTTGTATGGTATCTCTCAAACTACGCAACGGATTTTGGTAAGGTTTTTTTAATAGATAAAGTGATTAAAGAGAAAGGTTTAACTGTATAATTTATACTCATGCGAAGCCAGAGCGGGCCGCTAGTCCATAATATAGGTAATGTGTGCTCTATGCCGTAGCACAGTTATAATATTGTGTTCGTAGCAACCTCAACAGACTACGTCGTAGCTCATAAATAATGAAAGTGCCTTTAGGATAGTTACTGTTATGGTCTTCAATTTGACTTGTACTTATTTTAAAAAACCTGAAGGTTTTTTTAAGCATCACCAACACAGATAAGAACGATCACGGAGTATGAAATTCGGGTGATGGTTATTCGGCAGATAAGAGGTAACAAAGGTATGTTTTTTTTTTTTTTTTATGTTATAGGAAAGCAAACAAGCAGGCGGATTTCCTGATGGTAAGAAATTTACGCCGCCTAGAGACACCAAAGGTGGTAATGGTGCGTTGCCAACCTGAGGTCAGGATGTTAGGCCTCGAGCAAAAGTAAGTTTACCGGCTACCTTACCCTCCAGACCGAAACACGTCATGACGTTATGGCGGCAGGAATAGGTAAGGCGGTGGTACCAATCCAGGCGAGTCGCTGCGAAACTCTACCACCTAGTCAGATGTCACGGTGTTAGTGACGATAAGCCTATGCTCGCCTTTTACGAGCTGCCTGGCAAGAAAAGCAGATGGTCTATTCTGCAAAGGAGCCCGGACCAACACGGGGTAAAACAGTACCTAGAATTCGTTATAGTATAAAGCTCAGTTTTTCGAAATTTTCTTGGAAATAATATTAGAGGTGACGTTATCCATTGCCAGACACTTATTACGGTTGCAATCCTCAGCCAGACACCCCTAAAGCTTATTATATTATAATTGTATTTTCGGCATAGTATATAAGCGTAAATTTAAAAGTATTACATACTTGAAGGGCTATTAGAAGATGTTACCTAAGTAGACAGACGGTTTTTCTAGTTTTTACACCTTGATAGACGCTTTAAAGTCTATCGTAGGTGCGAGCGTGAGGCATAAATGTTCAAGCGGGTGCGAGTGAGAGATGATGAGTCATCTGTCATTTATACTGTAGGTACTATGCTACATATATATATTGAACTATCAATACATTCAGTGCCTATATGAGTTTTTTCGTTTCTATTTTCCTAACTTTTGAACGGATAAATCGGTTATTGAATTTTTTTTTAATTTTAGGATGATTTAAGTTAGAGCACGCGCAATTCCTTATACAGTAAGCAGATTTTATTACTTTTTTCTTAGACTATACACTTAAGTCAATCCTACTTCAACTTTCAAAAAAATCGAACGTTGTTGATACCCATAACAAGGGATTATTAATAGTATTCCCACTAATTTTTAGTTATGACAATGCAAAAAAAATATAATTCGTTCACTATGCCAGCCTTTGATGTTATATTGCCGACTATGAAAAAAAAAACACCCCAACCACTGAAGGCTACAGTAGCCTTTTGTCATCATCATATCTCACGACCATTTACTTTTTCTAAGATGGCAAGGTGGAATTTGTGTTCGGATTCAAGTGCAAAGACATTAATATACTTTCCGTATTTTCTAATACAGTGTTATTTTATTTAGATTTTTATTCCAATTTCGCATACTATCAGGATTCCCTACAACAGCCTTCAAACTTTTAGTTTGACTGTTTATTCGTTTTTATTTCTGTTAACATCGTATAGTATCTTCACACCCATATCCCCGAAGAGGTAGGCAGAAGCACAACGTTTAGCCGAAGACACTAACTCCCACAATGTGATAGGTGGCAAGCCTATCGTCAACCGGGCATATATCCAATCCCAGGTAACATTTTTGAAATAGAAAATTGGAAAAACCAAATTTTCTTTTTGTTGCCCGACCCGCTAATCGAACCCGGGACCACATGCTGTCAAGCCCACCACCTGGACCGCTAGACCGCAGAGGTGACATTAAAATCACGGTGGGTGGTATCACTACCTTCCACCTTTAAGGCGAAATTGGGTAATATTGATTGTTGACCACACATGAACATGCATAACTTTTAAATAGGCAGGTGCAACATCGGCGGCCACCGCACCGTCATTGCTTTTCATTGACATGTTCCGTGTAGGGTGGCTGGTAGACTAGAACTTATGACCTAAGATCCTGAACATAAGAAAGCTATACACCATCTTGCCGCCTGGTTAGTTCTGTCGCAATTTCCAGGATGAGAAAATCTGGTTAGTGGTCTAAGATGTACCCAAAGTGACATCAAATTCCAATTTGTATGTAGTCGAAACTTGAAAGTAACCCTACTGATTGGAAGGATAACGCAGCTGCTACACTTGTACATTACATTTTACACGTAGGCTACAGAACAACGATGCAATTCTACCAACTATGATAGTATATTATGAATACATGTATGTATAGGTCTGTAGGCCAAAGTTGTACCTTTAACTTCAAGAAAGCTGTGTAGCATCCAGAACATACATACAATAATTTGTTAATACGGATACATTGTGTTGATTTTTGTTTATTTATTTATAGCCCTTTTGCAAACATTTATTTAACTTGGCTGTAATCTTGCAAGCTGAATTTGATCTACTTCCCCGTCTAGCGATTGAGCCAAAATATTGTATGGATGTACAAATCGGATAACAATACCAAAAATATTATGGGATGGAGCAGATGTGATGACGACGCCGGAAGGTGGCCACAGGAACTATTAAAATTCCCAACATTAACCTTTCGTGTTTGGAACAATTATATGCGTCTTGAATAGTACATTTCTAGTCTAGTATTGGGAACAAAGGTTACAAATAAAAACTTGCCACAAAAACATGTTTCTTATTAAAAACGAAGGGTTGCACTCCAGGAGTGCCGGCGGAAGTGAAAACTTGAATATTAACGTTGTACATTTTTGATATTTTGGAATGATTAGGCACGAAATGCTTTAATTATCCGTATAAAAGTAATATCATTTATGTGGTAGAATACAAAATTCATATAATGCGCTGTCTTACGAATTTTCAAACAGGTCACGTGTCCTGACGCGAGTTAAGAAGTTTTTACCCATTCCAAAAAAAGTTCGCAACGCCGCTAAAGAAGTTTTCACTTTTCACGTAAAAAACTTAATTAGGTACTTTTTCAATATAAATAATACACTTCCCTTCATTAGATATTTATACTGAAGTAGTCGTTTGTATCATCTTTTTTTGTTTTCAACCCATCCCAGAACATATCTAAATAAAATATGTTTGTATATATACATACAAAATTTTAACTAAATCAGTCCAGCTGTTTATGAAGTAACAGTGACACAGAACATAAAACAGTTTCAATGTCTCAACAAAATAGTTTTATTCCTTTCCATATAATTTTTAAGGTATGTATCGTATAGATAGATATTATACAGGAGTATTGCTCTGCCATTAACTTGCTTTCTAATTAACTATACATATTCCAGCATTTAAGGGCAAATGTTTAACTATTTAACCTTTGGCATAACACGATATGTTTTCCAAGCACTGTGATTAAAAAAAGGAAACTTATTTTCTTGTTAAACAAATACAAACTTTATATTAATGAGATTGGGTTCATATTATCTTGTAGGAACGAGGACATGTGACAATATAGAATGAGTAGTTTTCGTTCTAATTTTCTTTTTTCCAATCCTCATCATGCGATGCGTGTGCCCTTTAGTGGGTAATTTAAAAAAATAAATTCGGTAACGTCATACCTCAGTCGTTTCTTAATTATTATTTTTTTGACAGCTTAATAGTATAAGAAATAATATTATAAAAGGAGCTAAATTAATCAAACGGAACAAGTTTCAGGGTCAAACGACTTGACTTTTGATCTCCTAATAATAAAATCTATTCTCTGCATACATAAAGTGAATCTATTTAGCTCTGTCATTGCGTCAAGCGTGAGCAGATGGAACAATTTCATTAATTCTGGTAGGGGAGCCCAAGAGGAGATTTAGGAATTTATTCAAGCGCGTTAGATTTGATAGACACTTTGTCCAAAGTTAAACAACTCTATTAAGTATATTTTTTCTTTTCTGTCTACATTTTCATAGCTTGAAAATATACTCAAGCATATCAGATTAAAGTGCTGTGGGTTTGTTGCATGTCAATAAGTGCATGTTTAAAATTACCGACGATTTGATCGCGACATACGGGAGGGGCAGAAGTTTGAAATACATGAAAATATAAATTCTGTTAAAAATAGAAGTTATCTATTTTAGTTAGCCATTACGGTAGCCGTAATGTTTGATATACATATATGCTATTTAAATAATGCGCTTCGGCTATATTCGTCAAGCTTCGGAAATCCAAATGTATTTTAAAGATATTTATATACTTATAGAGTTGTTAATATACAATTAATCATTTCCCTTAAATTATTATTTTTTCCCGGGACAAATTTCACAAATTGAAACTAACCCCAAAGTAAGCAAATTATATGCTTGTGTTATGGGTGTTAGTGAACGATTCTAATAAATAGAAATACTTAAATAGATACCAGAATAAATTTAATAAACACCCAGACCCGGAAGTGCAGACATCTAAATGTTCATCACACAAATGCCTCCCCCGTCGGGAATCGAACCCGAGCCTCGCGGTTGTACGCTAGCCACTTGACCAACGAGGCGGTCATTTTTCAGATTAGGTAAGTCAATTTAAAACAAAAAATTGGAACGCAAACAAGCACTTGGATTTCCTGATGGTAAGAAATTCAAGCCACCTAGAGAAAACAAAGGTGGAAATAGGGCGTTGCCAACCTTAAGCTGGGATGTTAGGCCTCGAGCAAAAGTTTACCGGCTACCTTACCCTCCGAACTGCGAACGTCAACGGCAAGCGATGACATTATGATGGTAGAAATAGGTAGGTCGGACTTTTTAGAAACATTAGTTTCGGTTAAAAAGTACAGGTACACGTTGTATATTATTTCACGGGACTGACCGCTTATAGGTTTTCCCTTTTTTTAGTTGGTACCTATCCATTTCATAATACCTTGAAAATTGTGAAGGAATAAATTAAGTACCTATATTCAAATTAGGTAATTTGGCGTATTACAGCTCTATACAATTCTTATACTGAAATTTTGTTGATTTTTCTGGTTGAAAGCTTTCGTGATCGAGATGGTCCTTAGCTTTAGTTGTGTGTGTGCGTTTGAGTCATGTTTTATATTTGCTACCTCCTGGGACCAACAGAAATACAATGGAAATAGCAAATATAAAAAAATCATTTAACAGCTATTTGACGTACACTTTGCCCGTTATCATTACTTAAAAGATACTGAATAACCCTGCTGTTCAGGTGTTCAAGGTCATCAGCTAATTTGCAGCTCTTTAGTAAGCTTAGAATTGATACTAGACGCGTAAAGGGTAGTTCTTTCACTTTTACGCATATGTGAGACCTAACAGACCTAATACTAACGAGTGGTACAACAGAGCTGTTCTGATGATGGAGCTCGAAGATAAGAGAGGTAACCCTGGAATGCTCACTAGTAAAACCATCGAGTTTAGACTTATTCAAAGCGCCTTAACTAGATCTGCACATATTTTCTGACGACAAGGATAAAGTAAAATAAATGGGAGACGGCTGATGGATTATCATTTAAAAGCTACGGTAAAGATATGTTTCATAATATTTGCAGTTCCTCACACAAGCACATTAAAAAAGAGAAGTTTTACAGTTTCGACTTCTTTGTATGTGTATGTGTATTTGTTTGTGGTATCGTAGCTCCTAAACAATTATGATGGGTTTTTTCAACCCACGACGCAATACGTAAGTTTGATGTTTCGATCGGATGGATCGATTTCGATGTGGAAATTTTTATTTGAAAGCTGATGAAATGATTCCTGTCCACATTACATATAGGTTTTTTCATAGAAAATTTTCAACCTATCCCCGTAAGGGACTTGGCGTGAAGATATGTATGTATGTGTATGTATGTAAATTTTCAATTTTTATGATTATTCCCTAAAGAACACATTGTACTCATAATATTACTAAGCACCTTTTAAACGAGCACACACTAAATAAAATTATTATTTAACACATTTTGAGACAAGAGAGTGTAGGTACAAATTCTAACTAAGGTAATTTTTTTTCATTTATAAATTTGCAGAAATTAAATTAAATTAAATTAAAAAGTTGTTTATTTCTTTTAAAATAGTTACATTATTTAGATCATTTGTTGAGATCAACCTACTAAGTATTTAATAAATCCTTGTGTCAGGTGGTCTCGCTCTTCCTTACCAAAATTTATCATA
>NJDD01003389.1:106930-117350 GCA_002245505.1 Calephelis nemesis | reverse complement strand
CGTCAAATGTTCAGAAATAAATATTGGTGATTCTTCATTAGTTCAATGCCCTAAATGTTTGGCCCGAAGTTTATATTTATCTTTGACATTATATGCTTTGCACATTTTCAAGATATCATTTTTTAATATCGTGGAAGAAGTTTCAATAATAATAGGTGTTGTAAAATGTGTGTAAAATTATTTCAAATATTTGAAGACATTTTGTTTCAAATATATGAAGTTATTTTATGATGGGATCGCACGTTTCAAATAAATAATTCTGTTTCCATAGTTCATTTGCGGTGTGCGTACTAATATATTACTTTTACTACATAGACGCCTTGAGTACCATGTTTTCAACTTCGAACTAAAATTCAAATCCAAAGAGATCAAGATTTTTTTTTATATGCTAGCAAGAAAAATGTTTAACATAGTATTAATACGTGAAACAAAAACTTTGGACCCCTTTTGCAAAAATTGCGCGGACGGAGGAGTATGAAATTTGGCACACTTAAAGTTTATGTATAGGAGAAGTGCAGAACGCTAATATTTTGTAATAATGCTTTTAAAGTTCATTAATTAAAAATAAATAAAACATAAGGTACATATACTAATAGGCATTTGAAAAACAAACATATTGATGACAACGATAAAAGATCACAGATGGCACACAAACTAACATACAATCATAAAGTTTAGAAACAAAGTAAAAAATAAGTAAATTAAAAAATAATCTTGATAAATGAAGATGGCATTCTTATTAAAAAGATATTAACATTTATTATTGTCAAATTTCAACCAATGGACTATCACAAAGTATAAATATACACATGTATGTTTATAAGTAGGTATAAATAAAGGTAGTTTGCAGGGAAAGTGGGAAAACCCACAATTAAATTTCTTCCATACAAACTGCGGCTAGTAGCTATTAATGTACACGAAGCTTAGCTAGTATACGTATGTGTACGAACGAATCCCCATTTCGCGTGGTCATCGCGTCATGTCTTAATGCATGGACCAATTTTAGTGAAATTGGTCCACTCTTTTTTGTTGTTCAGGAGAAGGTTCTCATAAAAAAAAACGGAAACATTGCAGGGGAAATGGAAAAAATAATGTTCGAATACATATAACCGTGAGGCTTGGGTTCGATTCCCGACAAGGGCAGGCATTTGTGTTATGAACATTTAGATGTCTGCATTTCCGGGTCAGGGTGTTTATGAAATTTTCATTTTGCGTGAGTTGTATTAAATTATTTATTTATTTTTATAAGCCATTAGTAGTTGTGACCCATTAGTAGCTCAAATTTGCCGGATCGGCTAGTTGAATATAAAAACCTCTTCTTACAGCCGTAAATTAATAGAAAAACCCATCACAATTAGGTTACACGCTATGAAACGTGTTAGAAAAGGTATTATTCACTTTCCATTTTAAAACAATTATAGCAAATCGACTTTTGATTACTGTATCACGTTTCGAATAGAATTTAATGGCTTAATTCATGTTTTAATAATTTGGTTTTTACAACACCAACCATTTTCCGACTAAATACTTTTTTCAACTAACTTTCAAAAAAGAGGAGGTTCCTAATTCGACTGTGAGTGTCTTTTCAAATTTTTTAATAAGTACTTGAACAAATTTTAATGACATCCTCTACTTACCGTTTGGTCAAAAGGAAATTGAAGTTGGTTTCTGCCGTTTTACAAAATACAGTAGGTACTGCAATTTGTACGCTCATCTTAATATCACTTCTAAAATCCGACTAAGCTTGGACGAAGACAAACAGAAAGAAAGACTAAGATTCAAATAAATATGTTTTTACAAGTTTTTATTCTTGTTCGTTTGTGGGTGAATTTCAACAAATGCCATTTTTTTATCATATCGGTGAACTTTTCCATTTATTTATTTTTTGCATATTTTTCAGGTGTTATGTAATCTTTAGGATAGTAAATATCTAAAAATTTAGTATCATCAACGTATCATTTGAGACTAAGGAGGAAATTAATTTTGAGTTCTGGTTTCCACCGATATCACAATACGGCACCGATTATTTTTTTATGTACACCGATATGAAAAGTTTGTCCATCGAAATCATAAGTTATCCAGCGACATGATATACATATCCAGCGATATGATAATCTATTTATCTTTGAGTTGATAGGTACCTAGGTTATTTTTACAAGGGTGAATTAGAACTGAAGACCTGAACTAAGGTGTAAGTAGAACATATCCAACAAGAACTCTTTACTTAGAAATCCAGACGAAACATGATTTTGAAATTATGTAGGTACTTACCTATTTTATCTTAGTTACTTTCTCCTTTTCTTTTTCAATATACCTATTTACTATAGGTATATAGAGTTTAAAAAATGCATTTATTTTTATTATCATTGTCTTTATTAAAATGAAGTGCAAAAAACCAAAAATCACTTATAGGTTAGAATTGCAAAATACATAT
The DNA here is from genome assembly GCA_002245505.1 of Calephelis nemesis. NCBI lineage: Eukaryota > Metazoa > Arthropoda > Insecta > Lepidoptera > Riodinidae > Calephelis > Calephelis nemesis. The sequence continues at coordinate 114,916 of NJDD01003389.1, read as the reverse complement.
TTATTACTGTGGACGATCCAGCGAATTGTTTTGCCGTGTCTACACTTAAAACATTGTAGCCTTATAAGTTTAACTATAATAAGAATAGGAATCTTATGTACCTAGTTAATGAGCCATTTAACTTTAACATTAACCGTAACTACACTACAATAATCATAGCTTTAATTATTACTTATATTTGATTTAGTGATAGATTTTCTATTACAGGGGGTAGCAAGCTGAGGCTTAATTTCGTGACTTAAATTCGTGGTTACTGGAAGCACAGTCTTAATAATTCTTTATACTGTGCTGGAAGTACACAAATTATGGAAGTGTAGATGTTCGGCGTGTGGGTATTAAACAAAATGTTTTATACATTAATTTTCTTTACAAGAAAGACAACGTAAAATTATGCGATTTTAGTTTCTTTAGTCCAAACTTCTTGATTAATAAATAAATAAATAATAAATATCCCTGGTTACAAGTTACACAAATTGAATCTTACCCCAAAGTAAGCAAATTATATGCTTGTGTTATGGGTGTTAGACAACGATACTAATACATAGAAATACTGAAATAGATAAAATAGAACAAATTTAATAAACACCCAGACTTGGAAATGCAGCCATCTAAATGTTCATCACACAAATATCTGCCCTCGTCGGGAATCGAACCCGAGCCTCGCGGATGCTCGGAGTTGTTAGGTGTGTACGCTAGCCACTTGACCAACGAGGCGGTCAAAAAATTAACTTGTAGTGTTCCACTAATGTGTTCCGATTAGTAGGGAGAAGCCAGTCCTTTTCTTACACTTCATATTCTTCTACATTCCTTTTTTTACGTCTTGGACAGCAGATTTTTAATAGTTTAGAAAAAAATATATATTATTCATATTCTTATTCCGATACTGGCATGATGAAGAATCCAGAATAATTATACGATTCTGAATAGTTGGAACTGCCTTTTCTATTTATTTAATAAATAATAAATGAAAATATGGAGTACTGTTCTCAACTCTGGGCAGGGGCTCCACAGTACCAGCTCCTTCCGTTTGACTCCGTTCCGTTTGATTCAACGTAGAGCAATTCGAATTGTCGATGACCGGGCAATTACCAATCGGCTTGATCCCTTGGCGCTGCGTAGAGATGTTGGGTCCCTCAATGTTTTCTACCGCATCTATCATGGGGAATATTCTAAGGAGTTGTTTGGCTTAATTCTAGCCGCTGATTTCCACCTTCAGACTTCGCGACAGAGTTTAAAGTATCATGCCCATCATTTTGATGCGTGGCGATCTACAACTGTGCGATTCCGAAGACATTTTTTACCTCGCACAACATCTATGACAAAGAAACCAACAAAACCAAAACGAAACCAAACAATTATGACTTAGGGACCTTCAAGAAAATAGTGTACTCATTCCTTAAAGGTCGGCAACGCATTTTTGATACTTCTGGTGTCGCGGATGTCCGTGGGCGGCGGTGATCACTTTCCATCAGGTGAAATTCACCATTGCTAGTAACGGAAAATTCTTAGAATACAATTTTGAATCAGTTAAAAACAACCAGTTGAGCTAAACTTCGGATTACTTACATCTTTATTTCCAATGGTAATGGTAATCCGAACGGCCACCGCATCAAAAAGGCGTATTTATAGTTACATATTTTTGTACAACACATCCAATATTGGTATCGCATAAAAGAACTCAAAGATTAGAAAACATTAAGAAAAAATAAAACAATTAAAATATTTGTTTTATTAATAACTTAATAAATTATGTACATAGTACAGTCAGAATAGAACTTATAACAAGAAGAGATACGGCGTGGAGACTCATCGCTGACGAGGGATAATTAGCTGAAAAGAAAAGAAAAATAGATTAAAGACACAATTATTTATGAATTTGGTTGAATACTTATACATGTCATAAGACAATAAAAACAAGGAAGAAGGTATCTAGACATTTATAAAATATTTTAATTTGTCATCAAGAGACACGACCCAATAATAATTGGGATACATTTAAACAAAACTTTTAGAATTCTCGTCTGTTAGATCACATCACTAAAAACTGAACTAGTTTTTAATAAAAAACTAAGCTTAGTTTTATCTTGTCTAAGTGATACGGAGAAATTCATAACTAAAATGAATTTGTGTTTTATTTATTCGTTTTTGAAGACACATTAAGGTATTTTAAGGATTAAAGATTTTGTAATTCAGTAAAATAACGAATGTCTATCATTTGCTGTTTAAAACATACAATTTATTCAGACAATCGATACTAGCACCTATTAGAAATACGAAAACCATTCTGTCTATTAGGTTTTCTGAAATTTTGTTTGCTAATTCAGTAGATTCAGACACAAATTCCAATAAAGGTTACAAGACACTAAACTCCCAAAGGATTTTATAAGGATTACTCTATCTTGATAAGGCTCCTGTGGCAGGAGGACGCAAATTGGCGGCAAACGGCGGTGGAATCTATCTATAATATAAAAATGAATCGCTAAATGTGTTGGTAAGCGCATAACTTCCGATCGAGTTTACCGATTTGGCTAATTCTTTTTTTAATGTGTTAAATATTATTAGGAGAAGGTTTCTATGAAGAGAAAAACCGAGAAAGTTGCAGGGAAACTGGGAAAAATAATATTTAATTCATTATTTCCCATGCTGAACGGGTGAAACAAAGTTCGCTGGGACAGCTAGTTCTAAATAAAATCAATCGCTGTTCGTCAGTCTCGCTAAAACTCAGGAACAGCTGCACCGATTTGGCTATTTTTGGTTTTGAATTATTTATGAAAGTCCAGGAAAGGTTTAAAAGATAAAAATAAAAAAAAACTGCGAGGAGACTTGGAAAAACAACATTTTAAGTTTTCCCATACAAATTGAAAGAGTGGAACGAAGTTCACAGAGACAACTAGTTCATTGAATAGAATGCGTGTGTATGAGTTTTCGTGTGTACAAGCTTCCGTGAGTGCCTATATGTGTGTGTCTAAAAAAATTGTCTATTGTCAATAAAATTTAGCCTGCCTCCTATTCTAAGCTAATTGTAAAGTTATTAGCTAAGGCTAAAGTAAGTAAGGTTTCACTTCATAAGACACAAAGCACACAACTAAGCTGTTAAGTCTTTAATACTCACTACAAGTTCTAGTCTCTTCTGAATAGGGGAAATCGAAGTCGCATTGGCACATACTGTTCCTGCACACCACCGCGTCAGACATGCCTTGGAGAAAGCACTGGCTGGATCTTGTACAGGGTTCGAAGAGGGCTGAAAAGTAATGTATCAGATACTTGTATATGTGTTGCCACTAGCACGACTTGCGATACCCCGCCCTACTTTTAGTGTCATGTTCCGGTTTGAAAGGTAGGGTTGCCGGAAGACTGACGCAATTGGCTTCACACCTTGGCCAGAAGATAGCGACACACTTACAACATCTATTGTTGCTATAGGCTACGGTTCACTTTACAATAAAGAGAGCCATGTGCTCGTTCGATTTTTTAACAAATAAAAATGAGCAAGATTAAAGATGGCAAAATTAAGAGTAATGATATAGTTTTATTTCAAACATTCATTTTATCTTCGGTTCTGTTACGATTTACTTAATGTTTTCAGCCTTTTTCCTTTGATAGCTGTACGTTTACTGTCCATTCACCCATTGCTTTATAAGTTAAAGCATAAAAAACTTCACTTTATCTTCCGCTAGTAAAATTCCCCTACCTGTAATGGGCCAACACATTCCGTCCCGCAGATGGTGGTTGGGGTTGCAGGAGCAGCGCTCGTCCATGCAGCTGCTGAACGACCCAAGCACTTCGTGGCACTGAGCGGATACCGAGCATGTTGTGGTCTGATCGGTGAGTCCTAGAATACAAATAAGATTAGTAGGTAAATTTCCAAATTAGTTTTCTTGTTACAATTGATTTCAATTTTCCTCGAAGTAGATTTTTACCTATCTAATGCATTTCAATTAACTGAAAAAAACTGTATTTATATATGTAGAGAAAATTATGTAATAAATACATTAAGGTTCATTAAGGTTCCCTTATTTCATACAACTAATTTTCATACAAACTTTGAACTTTCACCCCCTTTTGGGTCCTTTGGGGATAGATTTTTATATAAAAGTAGCCCATATTTGAACTCGGATCTTTAACTAATTGCATAACAAATTTTAACAAATTTGGTTCTGCAGTTTAGTAGCGAAAGCGTAACAGACAGATAGGCATTCACATATTACTGTAGGTTAGTAAAGATTAAATTATTACTTGGCCAACACTCGTCTGCGTAAGTTATGAAGGCTTCATCGCACTGGCAGGTGAAGGAGTCGGTGGTGTTGGTGCATTTTGTGTTCTCAATCACACAGTCTGAATCTTGTACGCAGCTGCCGCCAATTGCTGAAAAATATTTTTAGTTTTAATGTAGGTAATTTGAGAAAAAGCACGCGTCTTTTTTATGATGGTAAGAATCGCTTTTGTTTTAGCCAAATATTTAGTTGTGAGTAAATGCATATCAAATTCATCAAAATTGATCCAGCAGTACAGCCGTAAAAACATGACATACAGACTTTTGCCTTATTATCAGATTAGCATGAATGTGAAAATATACCACTGACTAACTTACTTGGAGCGCAGTAATCGTCGATTTGCTGGTATCCATCGGTACAAGAACAGATACCGCTATTGCAGACGGTATCAGCTGTTTCAGAACATTCCAGTGTATGCTGGCATTCCTCGCCTATCACTGAAATCAGAAATAAAAAATGAAAACAAGCAAAACAATATAGCCTAGACACTAGGGTAACCTGTCGTGGTGGCCAAATTATATATATTACAAATTTTTAAACGCAACCTCGTCCTCACAGAATCAATAATCAAACGCTTAATAATCATAATATTATTACGTGAAGCAAAAACTTTGGACCCCTTTTTACGAAAATTGCGCCGACAGAGGAATACGAAATTAGGCCCAATTATAGTTTATGTGTAGAAGAATTACAAAACGCTTATATTTTTAAATAATAATGCTAATAAAGTGCATTAAATCAAAATTAAATATTACACATATTACCATGCATTAGGGATCGTGCTTCTAGACTTTTACTCCAACTAGTGGCAAGTATCCAAAACAGTTGGAATCATATTATATTTAACGTAAACATATGTGATTTACTTTTTAATAATTATAAATAAAATATATTTAATTTTTTTAAACAATGCCAGCTTCGAGAAAAAATTGTTGTATTCTTGGATGTAATAATACATCACGCCGAGAACGTCGATTCGGTGTGGAAGTGCAATTTTATAAATTTCCTGAGAGCGTGTTAGGAGCCTCATGGAAAATAATAAAAAGTAAACAGTGGGTGAATGCAGTGAAAAATTACGTGTAAGTACAGTATTAATTAAAATTTATAAAAACGAACTGCACCATTCAGTGAAATTATAACCTTTAAATACGACGTATGTAAAAATTGATCATTTTTAATTGATGAAATTTCAAATATTCGTGCCATTTATCTTATAGTCATGACTCTTTCCTTTTATTTCAGAGAAAATCCAAAAGACTGGGTACCAAATAAATATACGAGAATTTCTAGTACCCATTTTGTAAATAATGAAAAATCGGAGCAACCTTTACATCCGTCTTATGTTCCTTCGATTTTTCCTAGACGTGAAAATAGAAAAAGAAATAAGCCTTTTTCAAATAATTGTAAAAACTGAATTAAATTTCTAATTGTATAAAATAAAAACAAATTAATTTTTTACAACAAAAAGGTTTTCATTTTCTTAAATAATTTCAAATTCAATGTTTATTATTTCTCTGTTTTATGATAACTTTGACATAAGGTAAGTACAGACTCATAAATGATAAATATTTTTATATTCTAGTATTTGCTTGTAATATTAAATATTTTTAACAAAGATAACATTTATAAAACTTTTCGTAATTAATTAGTACAAAAAATAATTTCTTACGATTTTTATAAAAGTAAGATAATAATAAAACCGGTTATGACAGTTCTAATTTTATCCGTTTTTTCATCAACACCGTACACATGCTTTGATTTGAGTAATTTTTTGCACACCACAAGTTGGAAGAATATGTTGGATTGCTTAAATAATTTTGTAACAACTTTTTAACACACATGTTCCGCAAACTAATATTTTTTTATTTCATATTTTATTTTTCCTATATTTTTTATGTATGTTAACAGATTACTCCGTCATTTCTGAACCGATTTTTAAAATTCCTGTTGTAGTTGGAAGCGCTTACTCTCCCCGTGTTGGTCAGAGCTCCTTTACAGAATAGACCATCTGCCTTCCTACCAGGCAGCTCGTATAAGGCAAGCATAGGCTTACCGTGACTAACACCGTGACATTTGACTAGGTGGTAGAGTTTTACAGTGGCTCGCCCGGTTTGGTACCGCTTCACCTATTTTTGCCACCATAACGTCAGTACTTGCCGTTGACGTGTCGAAGGATAAGGTAGCCTGTAATCTTACTTTTGCTCGAGGCCTAAGATCCCTACCTCAGTTTGGCAGCGCACCATTACCACCTTTGGTGTCACTAGGCGTCGTGAATTTCTTACCATCAGGAAATTCGTCTGCTTGTTTGCCTTCCAATATCATAAAAAATGCAAATACCTGTCTCCAAACCGGAGACTAAATTTATTATACCTCTCTATGTCGATTACTTCGTTTTTATGAACCGATTCTAGAAATGTTTTTATATAGTTTGAATGAATCAAAGAACTTCTGAAGATCTAATGATTTTTTTCAATATTAGATACATATACATAATATATGGTAGTCATATCATATTTTTAGATGTAAAATTCAATTTTTTTTATTGTAAATCGTCAGGATAATATGATGTTTCTTTTTTCGTGTCTTTCGTCCAGCAATGAATCTACCAGACTGCCAGTTGCTACTTGATATATGTATATACATACATCAGAGAATTTATCAGGGTCTGTATTCTGGTTCTGGGTGCATTTAGGTTTGATATCTTCTGACGGCTGGAAAGGAAAGGAACGAACTCACTAGGAGGAAAGTTACTCTTAACTCACCTTTACCAAGAGTTAAGCAAAGGCCTTCAAACTCATACGTGTCATCCGGACAGGTACAGAATCCTTGTCCCTCGTCGTTTAACCTGCATTGGATTTCCAGCTCGCCGGCTAGACAGTCGCTGTCAATTTCACAAGCTTCCCCGATACCTGACGACAAGAAACAGAATATGAGTCACATCTTGCGTCACCAATTTTTTTGGTAGCTTAACATCTATGAAAAGTTGATTTCAAGTCCATACCACTTGAGTCACCAAATTTTGTTTATATTTTTGGTAGCTTAATAATTTTGAAAAAAATTAATTCAAGTCCCTCTCCCCGAAGAGGTAGGCAGAGGTGTTTCCAGGACACCCATGACTTGCTGAAGGTAACTTAGTCTCACATTGTGATAGGTGGCAAATCTGTGACCAATTGGGCACTAATCCAATTTTGAGCAACGTTGTGATTCTAAAAAGATTGAATAAACATTGATTGAAGTTGTCCAACCTAGGAATCGAACCCGGGACCTCAATAGCGAATACTAGCACTAGATAAATATAATTATGAATATAATAATAATTATGTTGCTAATTTAATCATTTGAATAGGTATCTGCTTGAATATTATGTACATATCGGTAAAAGATGTTGAATATGACCTTACTGCAATACAAACTGTATTGCAATAAGGGTTGCAATTGTAGACCGCTGTCGTTGTTTCATTTTGGAGCAGTAAATGTATTTGGGCACATAGGTTTGTTTTTTGAAAGAATCCAACATAATAAATAATAAATAAATATCTATGGACAAGTTACACGAAATGAATCTAACACCAAAGTAAGCAAATTATAATAATATACAATGAATTATTATATCAGATTCGTTGATTTTGTTGGAAATAAATGTCACTCTCTCGGTCCCAAACTTACCAACGCAACTAATCGTCTCAATCACAGATTGGCAAACAACATGCGT
>NJDD01003389.1:66709-96289 GCA_002245505.1 Calephelis nemesis | reverse complement strand
GTGTAAAACAATAATTGTTAAAACAAGAATATTGTCAAAAGTGTTCTGTTTTATTTTTGACAATGAGACGTTATTATTTTCAAAGATTTATTTTGTTAATTTCTTTTGGATAGTTGCATAATAATCATAGTCGTATCAGAATTAATTATATCGTACATGTATTTGTAAATTAAAACTTTACCTTTTCTTTAGAGATAATAATATTCAGTTTTGTTAACAATTTATGCAAGTAAGTTTTAATAAATCGTAGGAGTAAGTAAATAAACATCCGTTCCAAGATTGGTGAGTTTGTAAGACTGATTTAGTTAATGGTTTTGTGTACCATACAACGAATTTATTTCATAAATGCTTACCCATTAAATGATTCATACAATTTAATTTAAGTTTTTTTATTAAAACTTTTCTTTATTTTCAAAAAATAACCTTTTTTATTTCATAACTAGCACTTCAGACAATTTCAGTGGACGTATCCAATTTCTGTGGCAGCAATACTATTTCAGTGGCACAAATAAAATTTCTGTGACATGCCAACTTCTGTGGTTAAAATAACTCTTTAAGTAATATAATTTTAAAACCCCCTTTAAGTTAATGTTTATTAAAAGGTGGACATCTTGCGTTCCGACACTAAAGTTTGTCGAAAAACTTGGAAATGAAAAATTCCACGGAAATTAGGGAAAAAATCTAGATGTTGAAATTGACTCATTACTACTACTAAAGATTACTATAGCGGTATAAGTAATCGTTAAAATAAAATGATATGATATAGAAGTACTTCAACAAAAATCTACGTATAGAATTGATACCACAATTATTTATACATTGCACAAAATCTATATACCTAATAAAAAAAAACTGTACGATAAAATGGAAATAACTTACATAGAAAAATAGGCAGTGTTTGGCAATACATTGTTTCAAATTCTTAGAGCTATACTTCACTAGGTAACATCATTAAAAGTAATATTTCGCAAAGGCTAACACTGATTACATACATTATCTATAATTTGGTGATTATCTGATAGGAAAGAAATTTGTAGACACGACATGATTAAATGTAATGACAGACTCCAAAAAAGGAGGCGTTTCTCAATTTGACTGTATGTTTTTTTTGTTTGTTACACAATTAGGTACTCACCCAATAACCAATTGATGTTTTTTTAAAACGGTTTTTAGGTAGTTTTTACCATGACCGACGATGAAATTTATACGAGTATGGTACCATATCGGAACTATTTGCTATGTTTTGAAAAAAAATAAATCGCGACGTGCTTCCCAATGTAATAATTGGAGTTAGTTTTTGTAGTTTTACTGCGCTTTATTATTTTTAAGAACTACTCTAGGGTTTTTATCACGCAAAGTAAAAAGAAACCAAGCTTATTTAAACAGTTTTTAATGTAAAATTAGGTAAATGAATAACTCGACCACTTTGTGTATTTTTTTCAACTATAACAATTATCTATTAATTTTATACTGACATTTAGATTTAATCTTAAAAATACATAGTAGTGGCATGTATAGCCTGTATTTTAAAGTTTTTTTTTATTTTATAGAAAATATCTGCAAATACAGTTGTGCCTAACTTTCGAGCTGGTAACATAAACTTTCATTTTTTTTTATTTTCTCTGTCTATATATTTTTAATTCTGTGACAAATTTGTTCAACACGCAGGTGTGAAACTGGCATGATAAGATTAGCGTGTAAGCTTTTCATCACGAATTATAAATTAGTCAATACCAGACCACCCGTTTTGGGTTTGATAAAGTTCAGTCTGGTGACATACTCGTATCTATCTATTTCACATACCTACATACCAAAAATTGTCTATTTGTTCTTCTTTTATAAAGATGACTTTCGATCGTTTTTTACGACATACTTTGCCAATGTCAAGTTAGTTTTTATACAGTCATTAGTCACTATGTACAAAGTCATGTCAGGTCAGGGTCTTGAGAAAAGCGATGGCTTCGTTGCTCAAGCTCACCTACTGAGATTTGACGGCAGCAAGGATATAGACGATACACTAATTTGTTCATGATTATTTCATTTGCGCACTTTCACTGAACAAAATTAATCCAATTCCCACAAAAATTAATCAATTTCTCTCAATGTAAACACAAAATTCAATAATAATGATCATTCACGATGGGTCCAATACCCTTCGCTGTAGTTGTCGATGGAGGGTGGTTTATAATGTGGGTCGCGCTGTTGAAGTTTTAAATATTGAGTTAATATTCGATTACGCGTTATATTTATGCTCAGTTTTCCTATCAAAGCTAGATTTGTTTATTTTAATGAATTTAGGAAGCGATAGGGCACACGGTTCTTGATGTTAAGGTAAACTCTTTAGTGAGAAACTTAATTAGACCTCATACTAGTTTTTACTTAACTAAAAAAACTAAAGTGTACCAACTGCCTTACGTTCGTTACCGGAACATAACAGTGCCAAGCACAGCCATTACAGAGGCAAGAAAAGTAATTGCGCCAGAGCCCTGCAAGACACTGCACAGCGTTCTATCACCGGTTATACTGTCGCTTGTACTCATCAGGAGAGTAGAGTAGTCTATTATTCACAAAGGACCCAGATCAACACAGATTTCATTTAACGGTTTCATTTCACCCACTTTTTCTTACGGTTTTTACTATCACATTTTTTTCAGTTCGGCCGCGCAGCAAAATCCTCCTCCAAGCCTGCCGTAAGGAACTTCGTTTCAAAACCCTTTTCATGATCTTCTATAACTAAGTTTTTTAGTAATGTTTGTATTATACAATATATAATTGTTGTATTATACAATAGCAAACGAAGAAGAATCAAATTCCGTATTTTAAAACAAAATGTCTATCTAGGCTATTAAAAATTGATGGAAGAATATGTTTTAAACATTTTAAGACTTTTCGTCTGTTTGTGTTCCGGGTTCGATTCACGCTGTATCTCCGGAACCTATTGTATGCATTTGTTTAGAGGGTACTCTATTAAAGAGAAAGGTTAAGGGCTTTCCATGGGACAGGGAAAAAACAAAACGAAAACTTGGTTGGTCTTTTATATGATATAACATGCTTTACAGATTGTCCCGTAACTATATCCAGGTCACAGATTTTGCATTTAAGAAATTATAAATACAAAACTCTCAGTAAAATGGTCCAACTTACTTTAATAAGCTACTTCCCTGTTACCCTGCAGGGGCACGTGGCGTGAAATTATGTATGTAATTGTAAAATGATCATTCCAGATTTTAAAATATGTTGCCACTTTGCAGAGTTATGTCTGTAATTTCTAAACTACAACACGTACGACTTGAAAAAAATATTTGAATTGAATCGGACTACAAGTAAATGAATTAATTACAGTCCAATTTAATTTTGACTTTTACCCCTTTCTCAGGGAAACTTTTTAATGGGAGGGATTAAAAATATCCAATAACCTCTCTCGGATCATAAAGTAACTATTTGCAACATTTGGTCCCTACCGGTTCAGTAAATTCAGTATAAATGGCGGTCACGGTACAGACAGACAGACAACATTTTAAAACCAAATCAACTGTACTAGTGTTATTAATAAATTGTGTCTAGTACAGAATTAACCCTTCTACAGTTACGAATATACAAGATGTCTTTACGCCAAGTTCCTCGGGAGCTCACCAGAGTGTATCGTGTTCGAAGTATCATTATTTTTACAGACCTGCGTCGGTGAGCTTAGTATTTATCGATGTTTTTGTTAAAAAGTTATACCTATTAAAACAGGGGTATTTTTTATAAGGAAACAATTGTTGTTTAATTTTGATTTAGCACAGGAAAAACAACAATTAATTTTTCACGTAAAAAGTTTTAGCAGTCGTCAGACCTAATGAAGTTCGCCGGGTCAACTGGTGTATATATAAGTATTTTTTTATCAGATCTAGACATTTTTTTTTGGAAAGGAAAACAACGTTACTGTACTGACGCCCGAACGTTTAAGACTTGACCACGTAGTCTAACCGACAACTCCAAAAGAATAATACAGCAATCTAACAATGGATTTAAACTAATCAATTAGCGGGCTATGAAGTTATACATCCCTAAGAGCCACTTGCGCATTACCGGGTTACATTTAATATTGAGGTAAACTGTCAAGTATAAGGTAATTTAACTCTGGTTAGGCTCTAACTCAGTGTTAAATACTTAACCCAGGAACGTGCAAGTGGCCCTAAGCTAGTTAAGTATTTGACCTTGCCTTTAAAATAGTGGCCACTCTAAACATTTGTAACTCTGTAATAGATAATAAGTAATGCACGCAGGTGTAGCTACAGCTGTTGTGATAAGATAAATTCCTTATTGCTAATCGAACATTAGTCAATACCGGCCTATCTGTTTCACGTGGATTTGAATACTATTAGGAGAAGAGATTGGGACTAAATTATATAAATAACTAGCGACCCGTTACGTACTTCGCTACATATAAACTGCTTTAATCGAAGCACGTCCAAAAAGAAATAATCGCATGAATGACAAAACACAACAAACCAAAAAAAAAAAAAGAAAAAAAACAACTGAAAAAAGTTTTTTTTATGACAGCTCAATCCCCATCAGAAAAAAGTTTCAATTTGACTGAAAAATTTCCATTAACAAAATGATCCGCCATTTATTGAATTCATTTGTTACAAAAAAATGTGATAAATGAAGAACCGCTCCACCGATTTTATGCAAACTTCACATAAACCATCTACTAAATAATCCAAACAAAGTCTAAGCATTTGGTTTGGATAGGTGAGCCCGTTTTTGAGTTATAAAATTACAACGAAAAGTGGCATTAGTTTATATATGTGGATAGATAGATAGATGGTGCCTGTGACTTCCACAGAAACTCAACACTAAATATTGATGTTGGTCCAGGTTCCTTTGCATATTAGATCATCTTCCTTTCTGCTAGGCAGCTCGCAAAAGGCGAGCATAGGCTCACCGTCGGTAGCACCGTGACATCCTACTAGGTGGTAGAATTTCGTAGCGACTTTCCCGGATTGGTACCATCGCCTTACCTATTCCTGCAGCCTTAACATCAGTGCTTGCTGTTGACTTGTTCCGGTTCGGAGGATAAGGTAGCCAGTAAACTTACTTTTGCTTTAGGCCGCAAGTTGGCAACGCACCGTTACCACTAGGTCCTTCCGTTTCGTTTTCCGTTTGCTTGTTTGTTGCTTGTGTAGTTTTAAATATTTAGGCATACAAAGGGACATAGGGACAGAAGGACATAGACTTTGTTTTATACTAAGTAGCGATACGCAATGGTATTTCCAGCGTGCACTTAATCATGCTTGTGTGAGAGGCGGGGTGGTTATAGCTAAGCGTTTTAAATCGCGCGTTTTGATGACTTTTTTAAACCAGTTAAAAAAAGAAGAGGTTATAATATGGTTAATTTATTTCGACTCCCATATTTTTATGAATGTTAACCGCTTCTGTGGTCTAGCGGTCTGACGTCGGACTGGCCTTCTTGAGGTCGGGCGAACCCAGGGTCAGTCTATAAAATAAAAGTGGAAAACAAATATTTTCAATTTTATACTAAAAATGATGTTGCCTGGAGTTGGACATGTGCCCGGTAGGCGATCGGCTTGTCACCTATCATATTGTGAGACAAAGTGTATTTGGCTAGTCTTGGGTGCCTTGGTTGTGCATTCGGGGATGTAGGCGTGAAGATACTTTCAAGAGTTTTAAGCGTTTATCTCAAAAAAGTGTAAACATATTTTTTATGTTAATAATCAATTTCTCTGCCATTTCTAAATCGATTTAAATAATGTTTTTTTTTATATTTTCAATATTATTTACTTTATTTCAATATTAGATACCTATGTCACTTAGGTAAACATTAAATATGTATTAACATAACTAATTTTAGCGCACGCAGTGATACTGCAAAACACCGACCCAATGCCGATATCTTCCGGAGACGTCGACATTCTCGTAGTAGTTTCGAGTTATACTTAGTCACGCAAAATTTTTGTCTATCTGCCGATATCATTAATGATGACGACATGTTGATAACATAACCAACGATGAAGCTACCGCATAGACAAAACATATGCATTTGACCGCCTCGTTGATCGAGTGGCTAGCGTACACGCCTAACTACAACGTCCAACCGCGAGGCTCGGGTTCGATTCCCGACGGGGGCAGGTATTTGTGTGATGAACAATTAGATGTCTGCATTTCCGGGTCTGGGTGTTTATTAGTATTAAATTTATTCTGGTATCTATTTAAGTATTTTTAAGTATTAGTATCGTTGACTAACACCTATAACACAAGCATATAATTTGCTTACTTTGGGGTTAGATTAAAGTGTAATTTGTAATTATCACTACATAGTATGAAACAAAATCGCTATGCGCTGTTATCCAATATAAAACATCGAAATAAACATGTATAGCGACATACATATTTACGTACGAACACAAACATACATACATAGTTTCGAAATACTCGTACATTACTCTCCCGCAAGTTCAGTAAAGTATTTTTTTCTCTCACTATCTTTCCGGACAGGGAAGTGTAAACCCCCTTGCACCCTGCTGCTGGCATCCATGTATGTACTTAAATTTAGCTCTTTAAAACTACGCAACGGATTTTTAATTTTTATATAGTGATTCAAGACGAAGATTAATATTTCAAATGCAGTGATGATACTATCCCAAGAGTGAAGCCGGACTAGGTTGCTATAATATAAGCTATTGCTATATAATCACGCAAGAAACATAAAAAATACACAATCGAATTTAGAACTGACTTCATTTTTGGAGTCGGTTGAAAAAAAAATTTTCCTACCCAAAATGCTGTTGTCAGATGGCACCAGAGTCACTGGTTCGGCCAGTTTAACATACAAATATGAATAAACATACATACATGCATTCATATCTTCATACCAAGTTCTTTATGTAGTACCAAGGAGTATCGAGTGCCAAATAATGTCACAACCCTTCCAGATGTGCCTGGCTTCCTCTACGTTTCGGAGGCTCCTGACACCACACTCGAGTAAAACCCTAGCGATTTGATCATTGGTATAATATAATACATACATACATACATATCTTAACGCCAAGTCCCTAAGTAGAGTATCGAGTGCCAGACCTCACGATCCTGACAAACCTGTCTTGCTTCCTTCACATTCATTACCCTTTTCATACAAACACGCCGGTTTCGGAGACTCTTGACACCACCCTCGGATGATATCCGATTGATCTGATCATGAAACAGCCTCGGTCTCCCCGGGTACCTATATTCATCCACATTACCATTGTATATCTGCTTTGTCAATCTTTCAACTCTCATTCTCTCCACATGTCCGAACTAACAAATCAATATTTTCTCAATAATAGAGCAATACTTTCTTTTAATCCCACTCTTTCTTGGATATCACAGCAAGTGTTACACCACAGATTTTCCTCTCATTTCGAAAACATTTCTCCCACTCTCATACCCAACTCTTGCTTCCATACAATAAACACATGCCTACAAAAAAATTCATACAACATTAAATACCAAAACTTGTAATACTATGTTAATGTTTTATTCTGTATTGGCAACTGAGCGATAGAGAAACATACTATGGGTATGCGCCTTTCATACGTCACATTCATAATGTCAAAGAAAATCGTGTTTTTTTTTATGTTATAGGAAGGCAAACAAGCAGGCGGATTTCCTGATGGTAAGAAATTCACGCCGCCTAGAGACACCAAAGATGTTAATGATGCGTTGCCAACCTGAGGTCAGAATGTTAGGCCTCGAGCAAAAGTAAGTTAACCGGCTACCTTACTCTCCGGACCGGAACACGTCATGACGTTATGGCGGCAGGAATAGGTAAGGCGGTGGTACCAATCCGAGCGAGTCGCTGCGAAACTCTACCACCTAGTCAGATATCACGGTGTTAGCGACGATAAGCATATGCTCGCCTTTTACAAGCTGCCTGGCAAGAGAGGCAGATGGTCTATTCTGCAAAGGAGCCCGGACCAACACGGGAAAACGTGCTTCTTGTTAGTGTGCAAGAATTCAATGTACGTAATTTGTAACAATGTTGTGAGTTGGTTGTGAGGGATTAACTAGCTATTGCCCGCGGCGTTGCCCGCATGATTAATGGTCCCACATGATATTTTTTTCAGGATGAAAGCTATCCTATGTGTTAATCCAAGTTATGTGTGTCTATGTGTGTGCCGAATTTCATGAAAATCGATTTAGTAGTTTTAGCGTGAAGGAGTAACAAACAAACAAATTTTCCTTTATAATATTTGTAGGATTTACAATCCAAATTGCTTAAAGTTAAATGTTACACGTCAAACCTCGTCAGTTTTTTCGTCGATTGAAAAGGAAGATGAAGTTGATAGCTTAATAGTTATGCCATCTTCATCCAAACTGGAAGCAGCGAACTGGTTTTTGTTTTAGTTTCTGGTTGAGCCGGCCGATCCAACATGTTAATCATTGGGTTTATATTTGCTCATCTTTCGATAATTGTAAAATTAAGGCTCTTCGAACACTGTGCGAATTTTGCTGTTTGTAGATATCCCCGAGTGGGTCCAGGTTCCTTTGCAAAATAGACCATCTGACTTCCTGTCAGGCAGCTCGTAAAAGGCGAGCATAGGCTAACTGTCACTAACATCGTTACATCTAACTAGGTTACCACCTCTACCGAGTTTGGCAGCGACTTACCCGGATTGGTAACACCACCTTACCTATTCCAGACGCCATAACATCATGACGTGTTCCGGTTCGGAGGGTAAGATAGCCGGTAAACTTACTTTTGCTCGAGGCCTAACTTCCCGGCCTCTGGTTGGCATTGCACCATTACCACCTTTGGTGTCTCTAGGCGGCGAGAATTTCTTACCATCAGGAAATCCGTCTGCTTGTTTGCCTTCCAATGTCATAAAAAACACTTAATAACTGGGCTATCTTAGCCGCAAGTACCTTATATGTATCCCCTCTTCGGGGATATGAACGTGAAGATATTTTTTTTTAACTTATATGTTGAAATTTTGTCAAAGGCTGACGATATACTTTCTGACTATATTTAAACATCATACGTGTTAATAGTGCTAACCTGAGAATCGGATCATATGCTTCTTGTTTATACAATGCTTCTTGTTTGTACTTACGTAACGTTATACATCGGATATAATATCCTCGAAACGGGAACACGATAATGCACACTGATATTACAGGCTCAAAGTAAGACAGAGACGTATCAAGCTGGTATCAGGCAGGACTCTACTACATATGCTGACTAATCACACCAGTTTAATTAGGTATCCAGTAATCTTAATTATTAAAGGGAACAAAATTATGTTAAACACTTTTATGTTATTATGAACAACGAATGAATTGAGGGTCTCTATTTATGATCGTAGGATTCTTTACATAGTGAGAGATTCAAACTAAATCGTGCAAGCCTAACGTCGCTTTGCAACTGTTCACTCTTTGTTTTCATCCTTCTCTATATTTTTTGACGTGACAACCTCTTACAATTCGATGGAGCCGGCTGCACGCACCAAAAACATCACTCGCTCTGAGGCGTTCCATTTAAAGCTTGAAGTGCAAGCGAGAGCGCGGAACGAGCGACAAATAGGCACAATCGGCCTCCGTTCTTATGACGTTGTCACGTTCAACTACCGTCAGTAAACCGACCACTGCAGAAGCAACAGTCTAAAGTTATTGTAATAAGTGCGACCAAAACAGTTATTTGTTATTTTTGGTTTTTTCCACATGAGAAGTGTAACTTCTCATCACATCGTTTTAATGTTTCTTTAAGGCTAACTAGTACCTAGCTGTACTTTTCGAATAGCCCCTTTAAGAAAAATTATATAGACATTGCTGACCACTGCCGGTGCTTATCTATATTAAAACCATACCGTTATACGTCTTGGCTAGTTTACAAGGTTCTTAATCGATCGGTATTCATCACACAAAGCCTAACACAATTGACACGATTGGCGGCCGGTACTACCATGTAGTACTGCCATGGTTTGACATTACAAAATACTTAATTAATTACACTAACTGCAGCACTCAGACAGGTCAATTAAAATTTAATCTGTCGTTAAATTACAATTTTGTTTCGATAATGTTGACTTAATTACTGATTAAAAGACAATTTATGGTAGTACTATTTAAATTATGCGCTTCGGCTATACTTGTCAAGTTTCGGAAATCCGAATGTATTTTAAAGATATCTATATAGAGTTGTATTACATAATTAATCATTTCGCTTAAATTCAGATTAGGTCAATCAATTTAAAAATAAAAGTATAAAGTGCAAAGAGTAAAGGCGAAGCGCCTAATTAAAATAGTACTACTATGCGTGTCTAAATGCTATCGTTAAATTCTATTTAAATGAAATTTTTCATGAAAATATTTAATTATTAAAAAAAGCTTAATATAAAAGTATTTAAATTTTGTCGCAACACGTACAGTTATCCTAAACATAAAATCAAGGACAAATTGAGAACCGGACTTTTGTACGTTAATGGCGGACATCACACTCGATGTACATTGTTTACAAGGGTTACTCGTCTTGTGTTCAAACAATTAATGCATAAACAAATTAACTCGAATATATTTTCAAAGTGACACTGTTTAATATTTAAATTAAGCGTTCCTCTTTAAAACGAGAGTTGTATATCCATTTTTTATAAGAAAATAATAGTAACTATGACTGTGTAAAGTAAACGGTGCCAGCTAACGGTATTTGTTGAGGTAAGTGTATAATGTTTTCATATGTAAATACAATGATAATTAAAGAAATAATGATAATTATCGAAACAACGAATCAATCTGAATTTGCATTCTATAAAATTATTCTTTACTAATATGACAACTGCGGAGGTACGTTGCTATGTGCGTTTCAACTTCAAATTCCAAATTCAATAAATTTTAGAACAAAAACAGATTAAACATTTGAAAGCATGTGATGATATCTCTTATCCCAAATTAGTTATTAATTTCCTTTGGGAAGTCAAACAACTTCATACACTTAAAAAAGATTTTGTCAACAGTCAGTCAAATTGATAAAAATAACTACTTTGCATTCCTGATATTTGCCCATTTACATCAAAGGAAAAATGAAGTAAAACTTCCAAATCTGAAAGCTACTCGTATGAGGCCTGACTCAAACATGATCGGTCCAAATCATATAAGTAATCCTTCATGATGATATGAAAAACGAATGTGGCTTATTAGACAGGCAAGTCCTAAAAATTCACACTATATTTGACTGGAACTTCTTGTGTAGAAAAGGTAAAATAGGTCACCAACAAGACCACTGGTACTAGAGTGCCATAGAGCAACCCCACCTTCTATTCCTGCCACCATACTGACGGTAGCACGTCCCGGACTAGGGGTGGCGGTCAACTTTCACTATAATTTGGTCTAACTCCTCTACCAAGAGGCTTTCTGTTGCTTTTTCGGTGGCAGAATTTTATAGCGATTAGTGTAAGAGTAGTCCCAATCACTCGCAATAATATCGAATGTTTGTCCGTGCAAATTCTGTCAAAATCGTTCTAATTATTTTAGATATAGAAAAATTTGCAGACCGATACATAACTAGAAGTGATATATATTCATATCCATGATTAAATTTTAATATTTAAGTTTCTTTGACAAAACAAAGATATTTTTATGTTATTGACCTATGCATATAATACTGTAATAACTTTAAAAAAATATTTTGTTTGCGTTAATAAATCTTTTCCTTATGTTACTCATACTGCTAAAATATCTTTATAAGGAAAATAAGTGCTTTTTAACAACAGCATCTTATGAGACGGTCAGACTCCTAGTAGCTAGACATGTGGTAGAGACCTATAGGGATACTCTTGTATCTCGATTTCATGTAAATTGGAAATTAGAATTAGATATATCATTTCAGATGACACAATACTACGAGCATTAATGCCCGATTCGAATATTAAAGAAACGAGTCGTTTTGTTTAAGAATGTTTTGTTTATTGCACGAATAGTAGGAATCTAACTACGGTCGTTTGTTAGCGACTTGAAAAAAATTGTGTAAATATGAGCAACGCTTCGTCACTTTTAGACAAACTGCCAATGGTTATACTAACGGATTACGGTTCGTTGATTATAGGAATTGAGTTGTAGTCGAGTACGAATCCGATTAAGGAATTTCTTTGTAACTAAATGTTAACAATTCACTTGTACTGTGTTCAAGATTACTACCTAAAATCATATATTCGATTCTAATTTCTAATTTGCGTACAATCGACATTCAAGAGTAATCCTTCTTAGCTGCGCTCAGCTACTCATAACCGCATTGCCATGTGATTGCTCGTGATCACTTACTGGTTGATAGTAATGTCTTAATTTCCTAATTTATTCGATAAACAAAAGTGATAGAAAAAAATCACGAATGCCAAGCACAATATAAAATTAATAAGTACTAATAATAGACGCGCTTAAAAACAAGCACATTTTAGCGGCCTCTAGCTTCATGCTGTACATTTTTTTTGACGCCTGAGTTTGAGTACGTACATCATTGTCGTGGTAATTTGGAAAGTAGGGCATCATATAAACTTTCTTTATTTCACGTAGGGTTGTATTTCTCAGCAGGTACGACTTCGACGGTTTGAGAACCTTCAAAAAAACGTATTCATTCCTTAAAGATTGGCGACGCATGTGACTCTTAGTGTTGCGAATGTCCGTGGGCGCAGGTGATCACTTTCCAATAGTTGACCCACTAGCTCCTTTGACCTCACTCTCCCCCCTCTCCATCTCTGTCTCTCTCCCTCTTGTTATCTCTCCCTCTCTTTCCCTCTGTCTAACTCGCTCCTCTCTCCTTTTCTTTGTCTCTCTCTGTATGGATATGTGTGTCATGCAGGCATTTAAGGGGATTAACTCATTTGCAAGCATTGGAATAGATATTAGATATTTATTTAACTTTTAAGAATATGTAAGATTAGGTAGAGACCTAATAGACCTTTAGGTAACTGTTAGCAGTTAAAACACTAACGAATGCTGATACAATAGAGCTGGTCTTATGACGGCGTTCGGAGATAGGAGACGCAACCCTAGAATGACTACTGGTAAACCCATCCAGTTTGGACTCGTTACATTTGCCTGAACTAGATCTGTTACTGAACTAGATCTGTTACTATTTTCTGATGACGAGGAATTGATGACAAGGACCTGATGAAAGAATTAGGACGTTGCTGATAGATCATAGTTTGTTACGATTGTGGTATTATGTGTTTATCTGAAGCACATCAAAAATAGAAGTGTGACAAGTTAGATGTGACTGAGTGTGTGTGTCTGTCTGATGCGTCATAACTTTTGAAGGGATGGACCGTTTGTCGAGAGTTAATAGGTTTTTTTATGATTTTGAAAGGCAAACAAGCAGACGGATTTCCTGATGGTGAGAAATCGCCGCCGCCTAGAGACACCAAAGGTGGTAATGGTGCGTTGCTAACCTGAGGCCGGGATGTTAGGTCTCGAGCAAAAGTAAGTTTACCGGCTACCTAACCCTTCAAACTAGAACACGTTATGACGTTATGGCGGCAAGAATAGGTAAGGCGGTGGTACCAATCCGGGTGAGTCGCTGCGAAACTCTACCACCTAGTAGGATGTCTCGTTGTTAGTGACGGTAAGCCTATCTCGCCTTTTATGAGCTGCCTGGCAGGAAGACTGATGATCTATTCTGCAAAGGAGCCCGGACCAACACGGGGAAAACCCCGTTTTTTATTTTAAGATTAGACACTAAATAACACGCACCGGCACACAAACACATAGACTCACACACTAACATTCATACCTAAGCTTATTAAACTCTGGATTTTCCCAGTTATTGATACATACAAATAGGTATGGATGGTTTTTCCTCCTAGAAATTTTTCTTATGGCTAGGTATACCTATAGTAAAATGATATAAACATGGTTGTGTCAATACTTTGACCGCCACGTTGGCCGATGCTCGGGTATGATTCCGGACGGGGCCAGGATTTATGTGACGAATAATGTATACTGATATCTAGGTATAAAAATATTCATTTGGATTAATATCGTTGACCAATATTAATAACATAATATTTTGGGGACTTTTTTTTGGGATTATTTTGTGTTGTTTGTCCAAAGTACTTAAAATTGATTTATTACTTATACTGTGTTATTTATCATCAATATCAATATATAATATAAAACAAAGTCCCTCGCCGCGTCTGTCTGTCTGTTCGCGATTTACGAAACGAACGAAAAGTACTAAACGAATTTTCATTCGGTTTTCGACAATAGATAGAACAATTCTTGAGGAAGGTTTTAGTGTATAGTAAGTTTATATTTTGTACAAAACAACGATATTACAACGACATTAGTTCAATATATCGATAAAAAATAAGCCGAAAACGCTTGGAAGCGTTTTGAGTTTTAGCAAAACAATGTATGGTGGGATTTTTCGTCTTCGATAGATCTCAAAAAAAGTTAGCGGTGGTATATGTCTATCTTTAAAGGATAACCCACAATAACTGTTTTTTGCGTTTACTTAAAACAGTAAAATGAAGGGTTACTTTAGAACATATTTTAGCAATACAGTATTGACCCTTAAACAAATAAATCTATTAGATACATTATGCGTGTAATTTAGATCAAAATTGCCTTTTACACTATCAGAAAAAAATTAACAACTGATGAGTTATCAAAAAGTTAAAATCTCCGGGCGCAAAATTAAATATCGTTGAAGCGTAGCAAAGACTTTCACTTTCACTTTCGCATTTATAATGTTAGTAGGATTTTTATTCTTGAATAACCGAAGCGAAGCGAGGGCGGGCAGCTAGTAATAAAATTTATAAGTAAGTACTTACATATAATAACAATGATTGTTCACTGATTTTGTTGTATTACCACAAATCACTTTTCAAATGGTAGTGTTTTAGGACGGAATACTTCGATATTGGCCAAATTAACTAAACACGATAATTAATAAAACTCACTTTGAGTCAGCTTTAAGCAACCAATGAACGAAGATCATTAAACGACGAGTTCCCTGAGGCGGACATTAACATTCCTAAACTGGTTCATTTGTCTGTTTGGCGCCGGCCGGCTCCAAGTTACTCAGTTATAATATCCATTATACATTACAAGTTATTGAAGTGAAAAAAAGTGCGCAACGCGGCTAAAGCGGCGTTTTTTTGGAATGGGTAAAATCTTCTAAACTCGCGTCAAGACACGTGACCTGATTGAAAATTCGTAAGATGGATGGAGAGTAAAAAGCCGGCGCGGCGTAGGAGAGGAAGTATCCCCCTCTCTTTCTACGGCGCGGCGAAAATGTATGCCTACGCCTGCTGTTTTGTTTAGACGGTGCAGGGCGCTTGCGCGAATGTTTGTGTTGTCGTGTTTGTGTACGATAGCGCAATAGATGTATACTATATTCTACCACATAAATGATAGTACCTTCATACTGATAATTAAAGCAATTCGTGCGAAATTATTCCGTAATCATTCCAAAACTTCAAAAATGCACAACGTTGTATTCAAGTTTTTACTTCTGCCGGCACTCCCGAAGTGCAACCTGTGTTATTTTTTCTTACTTTTGGCATGACCTTAATCACTCGCAATTATTCAATTTTAATTAATTTGCACCAAGTTAAAGTCAGATTTCTTAAAATCAAGCTTACATTATTTAGAATAGCCATGAATTGTCGTAGTCATTCCAGGGTCTAATGCGCGTCCGGGAAATTAATAAACAAAATTTATTCTGATATCTATTTCAATATTTCTATGTATTATATTTCTTGACTAACACCCATAACACAAACAAATCCCTACTCCCTACTAATATTATAAATGCGAAAATAACTCTGTCTGTTTGTCTGTCTGTTACGCTTTCACGCCTAAACCAGCGAATCGATTTTGCTGAAATTTGGTACAAAGATAGAATAGACACTGATGAACAACATAGGCTACTTGTTATTGCAAAAAAAAAATAGGGGAGAATGGGCAAAAAGAGGGGATGAATGTTCATATGGAAATTTGTCATTTTTAAAGCTGTAACAGTGAAACTTTGTATTTTGAAACTTTATGATAAACGAAAGAATATAGGCTCCTTTTTATAGCGAAAATTGCGGGAGAAAATTGTAGTAAACACAGGTGATGAATGTTCGTATGGAAAATCGTCCTTTTGAAAATATAACAGTGAAACTTTGTATTTAGACACTTAATGAGGAACGAAAGAACATAAGCTACTTTTTATAGCGAATAAAAAGGGTAGAAGGCGTAGAATGGTTGATAGAGGAGATTAATGTTTGCTTGAAAATTCGTAATTTTTTTAATACTGTTGCCTGTGGCTTGGTACAGAACCACGTTGCAACTCCTTCTCATCTACCACCTTACCTATTCTTCTATTCCTGCCTCAAAAAATTCCGATCTGGCCCGAGCGCAGCATCAGGAAAATCTATGAAGTTAATATGTTATTTTTCTTACAGTCTTTAGAATCCTAAAATATTATAAATGCAAAAGTTTGTATGTTTGCTTATTAGTCCTACACGCAAAAACTGCTTAACCGATTTTCATGAAATTTGGCATACACATAGAGGGTAGCTTGGATGGACACATAGAGGGTAACATATGGGACAGTTTTTATCTCGAATTTTTTTTCTGTGGGACCATTAACCAACGCCGCGGACAACAGCTAGTAAGTAAATGTTTCTGGACAATTTACACAAATTGAATCTAACCCCAAAGTAAGCAAATTATATGCTTGTGTTATGGGTGTTAGTCAACGATACTTAATACATGGAAATACTTAAGTAGATACTAGAATTTATTTTTAGAAACACCCAGATCCGGAAACACAGGCAATGTTCATCACACAAATGCCTGCCCCCGTCCGGAGTCGAACCCGAGCCTCGCGGTTGGTCGATGTAGTTAAATTGTTTACTTTGGAGTTAGATTCAATTATTTGTGTGACTTGTCCAGAGACATTTACCTGTTTATATATTTTATACTGCTACTGAAAAAGGTGTACTCTTGACAAAAGACCTGACCTCATTTTCAAAAATGGCTGAATCTCCAAAAGAGAGGTCGGTGAATTACACACAATAAGATATATTTGGAAAGGACACCAGGTCTTCGTTAAGTGTGTAACCTCCCTAGCTCCAGTACAAAGTGATGATGATATATAGGTATATACGTAATAGAATATTGATATAGGTTCAAAAGTTGTTTAGGTTAGGAGTTCAATTATTTCAACGTACAGAGTTACATAAATTACAAATACAAGTAGATATGTCATCGATCATAAGTAAACAAAACATTTTTCATAACATTCTACTGTCGGTTCCATCTTACACACATTTTCCTGCTTCTGGGGTGGAAGTGTATACATTAAACGGTATGATAATAGTGCTATCAATCAATCTATAAAATGGTTTAAAAAACATTGAAATAGTTAATTTATAAAAAAAATAGCTTTTTTGCATTTCATTTTGAAAGATATTTTCTTCAAAAAATCAAATCTAAATTCGAAGTGGTGGTTTTAAAACAAAAGAGTTGATATCTTATAAAAAATATGATTTAAATTTCAATAATAGTTTAAATGGATACAAGCGGCTGGTGACCTGACTTGTGGCGGATAGGGAGAGGTTTTATAACAGCGAACAGGGTTTATATATTATATACCCGTGTGAAGCCGGGTCGGGCCGCTAGTATTTCATAAAAAATGTAAAGCGACTTGACTTGTGTGTATGTAATTTACATATTTACGCCTTTGTATAAGAACATTTGAAAGAGTTGTGAATTGATCATGGCTATTTTTTGCACTTTGCTCATTAATTTTTATTACGAAGCATTCCGTGAAGCATCTTAACTGAATTGCAGTAAATTTACTAATTGCAATCTTTTATTATTTATGTATTTGTTTATTTCGTTTCAAAATGAGTGAATTAGCATACGCTAAAATGGCTAAAAAAGTTAAAAGGCTGTAAACAATATCGAAAACTAATTATATGTCTATTTTTTATGGTAAACTTTATTTTCAACACATCATTTACTCCTCATACCTCTGGTAATCTAAAATAGTGATTTAATGTTTTAAACGCCCTAAAACTCTTGTTAAAAATTCCAGAACATAATTCAAAACTTTACAAGACTTCCTTTACAGCAGAAGTCTCCCGACTCCCAGTAGTAATAACTGATAAGGAAAGCAGAAAGTAGAAATGTTTTTGTCGTAACTTGAGCATCAGGGAATATTTTCACTGTCTAGATTGTGGAATATTTTTGAAATACATGTATCGTTCAGTTTTATCGTTATCGTCAATATAATTGTTTATGTACGTCCAATGCATGGTAGTGTGATTTGATTTAATGTACTTTATAAGCATTATTATAGAAAAATATTGGTGTTCTGCACTTCTCCTAAGCATAAACTATAAGTGTGCCAAATTTTATTCTCCTCCATCCGCGCAATTTTCGTAAAAAGGGGTCCAAAGTTTTAGCATCACGTATTGATAGAATGGATTTTAAATTTTTAAGGCGCACCTTAATCTAATTATTTTTTAATAATTAATAATAAAAAAATGTACTCAATTGTAGTTGAAATCCCGCTATTGCTGAATCGGTTAACTTGATGCAAAACATATGGGGGAGAACCGGGCAATAGGAGTCAGCGGGCCATGGTGGTCACTACCATATCTAGAAAACAAAAACCCGTCAAAACACATACAGTGGCGAAAATATCCAATCGTGTCATACCTTTTCCGCCACCACACGATCATTCAGATCGCTCGTCAGGTTCACGAGAGAAGATCGCGACACGTTTTTCCGCGTTTTTGATATAATTTTACGTGTTCACAAATTAAACAATAAGTAACTGTTTGAAGCAATTTTATGATTGTCTTATTAACTACATTTTGTATAAAGTACGTAACAATCATATCATAAAAAAATTAGTAAATCTTTAACCTTATTACTTAAATTTGATTTTTTTTATTGAAAAACCTATTGTCGTGCAATGGGAGTCAGTAAATCCCATTAAGAAATCAGCTAAGACTGTAAAAGGATGAGCAACATTAGCAAGCTAGAAACGTCTTTCACAACAGAAACCTGTAAACAAGGTTTACAGTCCTTCCACTGAGACTGATATTAGTCAGACTCATATATGTGATGACTACGAAGACGAGTCTAGCAACATTTGTTTGATCTGCTCCGAATTTGGCCGTAACAACGAAATGTGGTACCGATACATACCCTGCGGACTGCGGGCCCACACAGACTGCATAGGATAGGATTCTCCTGAGGGCTACATGTGTGACAGATGCTGTATGTAAGAATTAGAACCTTGACCCTCATTGTCATACAGGCTGACTACAATTACCCGCAAGTCAGGGCAATGGTGGTCAAGGCTGATATTTTTTAAAAACTTCAATTTTGTCACAGTATGATCCCAAATGAAAAAAATAAAATTGAGACTGATAGACAATGAGTTAGAGTATGTAAGCAAATTATTTTGATAAATATAGCACAATAATTTTTTTCGTTATTTTAACTATCGCTTAAGTGACTCCCATTTCCCCCTTTTCCCCTACTTGACGACTAATGATGCTTAAGCCAATGTCAAAAACTAAAAAGTAGACTTCCTTAGATTCCCAGGTCAACGTTGTGACTATCGTTCCAGAAACAATGTTGCCGATCGTACTCACAGTCCTGGCGCTGATCCACAGTGGTGATAACCAGAGGGGTAAGTAAAACTTTGATCCAGTCGGTACGTAATTTTAAATTTATCATTTCAAAGAAAAACTCAAACGTATAAAATTGTTCACTAACTTATTCCGCTTCGAATACGTTTGGATGTAATCGAAGGAGGTGTCAAGAAACTTCGAAACCGACGTGTTTGTATGGAAAGACTGATAAATGTGAAAGAAGATTGGTAGGGACTGTGGCAGCACTCTATACTCTCTGCCAACCTCTGAAAACATTTGACATGAAGTTAATATGTGTACCTAGGTATACAGAAGTAAACGGCTTAGTTTGCAAAACTTGTCCAGCAGATGATAATGGACTAAAATTATATGTAGGTATCATCAAACATCGTGGGGTTGAGATGACACCATCGCCAGCTGGTGAAATAATTTAATTCAGTGCGTTAGATAGGGTTCGACAGGAACAATTTACCAGTTGATGTGGTAGATTGGTACCTACACCTTTCCTGCCGATAGAACGTTCAAGGCTATTGCAACGAGCGCCATTGCAATAGTCTTGTTTCGGTTTAGACGATAAGATATAT
Organism: Calephelis nemesis; assembly: GCA_002245505.1. Classification (NCBI taxonomy): domain Eukaryota; kingdom Metazoa; phylum Arthropoda; class Insecta; order Lepidoptera; family Riodinidae; genus Calephelis; species Calephelis nemesis. The sequence goes on along the minus strand of NJDD01003389.1, from coordinate 76,068 downwards.
TTATGGCAAATGATAGCGTACAAACGCGAGGCTCCCCTGGTGGTAAAAGATAATCACAGTCTTGGACACCATAGATGTTGTAGGTCCAGCGTTAGGCCATTTGTGCTGGTGTTTGACCAGATTATGATAATGAATATAAATGATTGGATATGGCATCTCTTGTTTTTATTTAATTTTCACAAAATATGTGAAGCTTAGTCACAGGGCACATAATAAAATCACACCTTATTTCGGTTACGTAGCTACAGTGGATCTAAGTAAAAATAAATCCACATTCATACACACTAGTAAATTAACACCCAATCTTGTTAAAAAAAATAAAGAAATCTTCTGTTAGTACACTTATTTTACAAGTATTGTAATTTTAGCCAAAATCTCAGTATCTGACCTGTATTTCCAGCTGGTGAGAGCTGCGTGGAACAGTACACCAACACTAGAGGAGTGTGCACACCGGCCAGACAGTGTGACACAGCAAGACAAGATTACCAGTAAGTGTTAGTTCGGAGAACTCTGTTGTGTAGTGTAGGAACTTCTTGACGCTTAGGCTAACAGCCCCGGGGCTATGTCGTATATAGTGTAATAATAATTTATACGTATATTTGAGTAGGTAGGTATATGGCATCCAGTCGCCGCCATTTTAAATTATTACTGCTGTGTAGGAAAAATTTGCAAAATGAATTAATGTAATAATTAATGTAAATTGAATTTTTAAACCCTGTAGTACCACAAAAATATTAAATGCAAAAAAGATAATCCAAATTAATTACTAAAATTATGCTTGGCTGTTGGCTTTGAACCAAAAAGAAAGGAAATCTAAATGAATGCCAAGTTTTCTATAAAATCCAAAAATGTATACAAAGGAACAAAATAACATTATAAACAAGTATGAAACTCTATTTCTTTGTTTTATTGGATATCTGTACAACTAATATTATTTAAAAATATGAGAACTTAAGGTAGGTCAGATTGGACTTGGCTTTTATAAATTTATTCAGCTTATTTAAATGTTTTTTTTTATTCTGATAAAAACTGTAGTCCCCATGGATTACATTTGACTTGTTGTGTACATATTATGTCCCTTCTTTTATTCCTTTTAACACATGAATTCTATAATACAGAATTTTGCGATAGTTAGGTACTCCTGAGAATAGATTTTCTCAAATCTTGTAATGGTAGTCATTATAAACCTATAACCATAAGACGGAAACGCTTGATAAACAAGTTTCATGAAATATTGTTGGAGGCTCAGGGTGGTTTCAGGTTTGGAAGAGGATGTAAGAATCAGATGTTTTCGATACGTAACTCCTACCAACAAAACCAATCACAAAAGAATAGGTCAGAAAATGGCGTATAGAAGTAGATGTACCTGGACAAAAGTGCAGCAGTGCTCTTTAATCGACAGAGTAAGACCCAATCGTAATTCGGGAATCGTCAAAATGGTCGATAGAGGGAACCCCTGGGAAAAAAAATAACCTAACCTAATATTAATTCGACAGTAATATTAGTCTTTCGGACGTCACATATTACATATTTTCACAAACATAGCTAAATTCGTACTTAGCCTTCTTTTCTTTATTTTTCTTTTTGTAGGTTTTGGCATTCACGTTAGCATTTTCCTCAGTCAAGTAGAAATCTGCATCAGTTTAATCAAAATCGGGATGCAATTATATTTATTCTTAAGTCGTAAGTCGTCAATAAGTCATGTCAGGGTCTGGAGTAAAGCAGTGGCGTCATTACTCATGTAGTGAGATTTGGCGGTAACGAAGAAATATACGATACGGATTACATGGTTACATATTTCATTCTTCATTATTATTTCATTTGTGCATTGTTATGCATTTCACTGAACAAAATTGTACAAAATGCCACCAAAAATGACTAATTTCACTTAACATAAACACGAAACTTTTATTATTATTTATTATTTAATACTTTATTGCACACAAAAAGCAAAAAATTACAATATAAAGGAGAAAAGGCGAAAAATTATGAAAAAAATTTGAATATCATTTCTCTCGATGGTGCCAAAAACCCCACTTAGCCTTTCCCTTTTCTTCTGTATAAAAACAGTCAATTGTTACTAAGTAATAAAGGGACACTTTACAAAACTTATTTAAGACTACCAATAATAATAATAATACTAGGTAATATTATATTACGCGCGTGTAGCCTTCATGCATACTTTCCCAATCCACCTAACAATACTTTACTTTGAAATAACGGCTGTCCACCCGAACCCTGCGCTACCGGCCGCGGACATTCCATCATTCGCGGATTTCAAACACAAACTCACAAAATACCACACTAAGACCGTCGCCGTCTATCTCGGCGTCGAAGAACTGCTGCAAACTAATCTAACGCCTAGCGGCGATCCAATACTAGGTACTCCAATCAATCCACCCAGTAACCAGAACGCAGCACTATGTGGAGACATCGTTAGACAGTCTACGTTAAATAATTTCTATCTCCGATTTCTCGGGCTGAGCACTCAGCTCGCCCACAAGGTATGGTGTCAATAAAAAAATATAGCCCAATTTACATTTTGACTTTACCCCTCTTTCACAGGAACCCCTAGATTGATCGCGATAGAAAGTAGCACATAACCTTCCTCGGAACCTGCCAAATTTCATTTTTATAATTTTCGTAGATTCGGCACATATAAATCTCGGCTAACGTTATTTATTTTTATTTTAAAATTGAAAATATTCAATTTCAAAATTTCTTGTTGCCCGACTCGAGGACTGAACCTGGAACTTAAGAAGTCAAGTCCGACGCCAGGCCGCTACACCATAGAGGCGTTTTTCAACATTTGTCAAAATAATTAAGCATAGTAAAACTACATAAACCAAATACAATCATTTAATAACCACATCATGTAACCATCTTGTCATTCACTGACATACATTTTATAAAAATCCTACTTTTGCACCAACAAGATCATAGCAATCGCACTAAAGCAACATTGATTCGTCAAGGTACATGAAAATTTTTCATTATTCAGCATAACTCAAAAACTACTTTTTGAATGTTGATAAAACTTATACGGGACATTGAACAGTTATGACCTACCTTTCCAAAAAAGAGGGATCGCGTTTTTTTACCTAGTACCTATTTGCAGACATTTGCAGCAATTTCCTTCCTCACCCAGAGCACGGATCAGTGTGGCTATTCCAGTCACCTAGTTCGCTTCAGAAAGCCATTCGTGCAAATTACCTGTAGTTTCCTGCATGGTCCCTACCCTTCCGAGGTGCTGAGTCCGTTGCTTTGCCACTGGCTGGCACTGTCATAGTGATGTTTTTTCTTCCTCTATGCATGCTGTACACATAAGACAGTCAGTGAATATTTGTGAAGATGTCTGTTCAGTGAACAGTGACCTGTTAAAATACCTACAATTTTCCTCAGGTCTTGTTTAGTTTTAGTCATTTTTGTCCATCTTCGGTAAAGATTTCCATACTGTCTAAACCCTGAAATCGTTTGTTATGTTTTCCAATGTTTTTCGTATGTGTTTTTCCTTATCCAAGACCTAAACCGGTTAAATAAGATATAACTATTGTTTCTGATCGTAGAATTTCTTGCCAATTCATCTGCGGCGTAATCTCCCAATGATTCACTGTTGTCTTTAATCCATTTTAGTGTTATTAAATTTTTGATCCTCTTTCCTCAAGTGAGCAGTGACATTATAGGATTAACCCTGAGTTTATATAGTCACTTACCAGAGCAATTAGAATTCATATACTATCAGTTAGGAATTTCAGTTTTTCGTCTATTAAGTCTTTGTCTGGCACTCATCACTTTTGCAGCCATTTGTTTTCCCACACATTCCACTTGAACGACGGTGTTAAACTTACTTAGGCTGGTATTTTGTTAAATATTTAGTTCTTTGTTAAGGACTTGCTCAAGTACTTTCCTTCGTCTTTGACCGTTGTTTTGTCTTTACAACTTAGTAGTTTTTGAGTAATCGGCTTTACTAATTCATTTGTCAACGACTCCTGTGGGCTGTAGGTATTTTGAAGTGTAAACAGCTGACGTCCACTTTCTATTTTGCCAAAATGTAACTATCAGTCTATATAATATGGATTACATGTTGTTAAACATATATATATATATATATATATTTCCAACAACCAGTCAGTCCGCTGTATAAATAAATAATGAAATTTCCCAATCATTTAAAGGAACGGTAGACATTAAAAATATTTTTATTTATTCGATACTCACGGACTGTCCAGTTTATGATAACTTGATGATGATAATTGGCATGAGGAACAATAATGTATAACTGGATAAAAATTCTGCTCTAAGAATTTTTTCCTCACCAACAAACAGGTTAAATAAAAGTTAACATTAAATCAATTTCTTCCAGAAACAACGGCATCCGACCAACATTCTGCTCCTACGACTTCAACGACGCTCTCGTGTGCTGTAGAAGCGGAAATAATATTTTGCAAACTGCAAATCAGTATTATAACAATAAGTAAGTATTACGTCAACCAATTTGAATTAAAATAATTAGGTATATTCACAAAAAAAATAAAGAGTTTGAATGATACGATAAAGGGTTTTTTCTTTTGTAGTTTGAAGTCTGTTGGCTGCCATTTTGAATTTGGTTAATGTATTTTCTCCAATTACAGAAAATGTTTTTTTTTTTCAGCAAACGACCAACAAATAATCCTCAACAACGCGGACGTCTCAGCGAAAGAAGTAAGCATGTTAATTTTTTCAAAACGTGATCACATGGTGTTATTTAAGAAAGAATTAAGTAATAAATTCTTTTCTTTTTAAACTTCACCGGACGTTGTGGGCGCGCAGAGTGCTCAGCCCGATATTTCATTATTTAAATGAATTGGATGGGAACAGTCCGTACAACGTCAGCAACAAGGTCTGTCTTCCGGGAGACTGTACCTTGACTTGGTGTTGCGTTCGCGTTACTGGTTGGATTGATTAAAGGAGAGCAGCAGGAAAAGGCGCTGATTTGATCCTAGTTCATTTATCAAATTCAAGTCCCCGTCTCCAGAAAATATGAAGAGATCTCGTTAAGACAAATCTAATGAGTCCAAACTCGATAAGTTTACCATTAGGCATTTCAGGGTTACATCTCTTACTTTCGAGTTTTTTCATCAGACCAACTTAGTTGTAACTGTACTCGTTAGTATTTAGAATTTTAGTCAGGTTAACGTTAATACGTTTAAAAGTGAAATAAATAACCTTGGTGTGTCTGAAATCCTTTACGATGCTTACAAATAATCTGCAAATAAAGAAGCCTTCTGAAGATCTTGAATGCCTGGACAGATTCCCACAAAATGTAGCTAAGTATCATCTCGATTATGTAAGCTTTAAAAAAAACCTCATCAAACTCCGTCCACCGCTGCAAAACTACGATGGCAGACACACACACACACACACACACACGTACAAACGCTAGCATGCACTCTCGCACGTACGCACACACTCATGCAACACACGTGCACACGTATCTCTCCCTCGTTAATCGTATCTCTCCCTCTTTTTCTATCGGGGCTTAAAAGTTAGCAAAGACCGAAAGAAATCTTTTTTCCTAGTCCTAGATAATCCCTCTTATACATAAATCATCGTTTGTTATTACAGAATGCAAAGAATACAGCCGTGGTGTGGTGGAAGAGGTGGGTTTCATAGCCCTGGTGCCAGATCCTGAGCAGATGTCTGTGTCTGCGGCCAAGTGTGACTACACGGGCGTCGAACTAATAGTGGGTGGTGAAAATGCTAACCAAGGAGAGTTTCCTCATATGGTGAGTTGGAAGTATAAAAAGTAGGGAGGTATTTTCTCCTTATTGGTTCGAGTCCTCAGTGTAGGATTTGCAGTCCTGCCTTGCAGTAGGTTGGTGGGAGGCTTACTTGTGGTAGAGTGCTGCGCAGCAACTTTCCCGTGTAGGGATCCACCACCTTACTTATTCCTGTCGCCATAATGACAATGTTATGTTCCTGTCTGGAGAGTAGGGTAGCCGGAGGAGTTGAACAATTGGCCTTACGCCCCGGCCACAGGACAGCGACGCACCAATAAAATCTATGGAGTCTACTACTAGTGGAGACTACGGTTATCTTTTACCTTCACGGGAGCCGCGGGCTTGTTTCCTGTATTTTACCCTTAAAAATGTATCTTAAAATTGAGAAATTAACTTCTATAAATATCAAAGACGATAATGGAGCATTGTCAATCAGGGTATTGGATGTAGAGTCACTTGCGTACCTAAATTTACCGACTGCACTATGCGTCAAATCGTAACAATACAGTGGCAATCTGGCGCTGGTCCAGTCGAAAATTGACTCAGTAAAAACTAAAATATACTCCGAATCCAATTCAGGTTTACAAAATTTGCTGGAATTTACTATCGTATTATTTTATGTACGAGTACTATTGCGATGTTGGTCTGCTGTGTCATAGTAAAAATATGGAACAGTATAACAGTACAGTAGAAACTAGCCTAACTAGGCAAAATACTAACCTTCACTCTATCAGAATCAGAACTAGAAAAATCTTTGTTCACAGGCATCATACAAGGTACCCTGTGCGCGTCGACATTTTTAAAAACTACCACCGGATCAGAATCGCGGCCACACACTGAGAAGAAATTGAATTTATTGAAGAGAAAGAACTATTGAAGTAATAGAGTTGTAATGTGTGGTTTTTTTGTTAATAGAATTGTAATAACAACGTAGTTTACAAATATTATAAGAAGGTAATCTTATGGCAGCGGCTAAACCCAACAAAAGAAGAATAAAGCGTTTTAAAAGACTAGTGCTCACCCATTGGTCGAAATTCAGCCATAATAAATTTTAATATGTTTTTGATAAGAACACTATCTTCATTTATCAACACCAACTACTTTGTTTCCAAACTTTATGAATCTAGTTTGTGCGCCTTCTGTGCTCTTTTAGCTATCATCAATATATTTGTTTGTGTATGTCAAATACCCATTAGTATGTGTAATGTTTTTTTTATTTCATGAAATTTATAACCGTTATTATTAAAAAAATATTAGCGTTTTGTACTTCTCCTACACATAAACTACAAGTGTGCCAAATTTCATACTCCTCCGTCCACAAAATTTTCGTAAAAAGGAGTTCAAAGTTTTTGCTTCACGTATTATGATTACGAAAACAAATAATACGTGCAGCACTGCGAAAACAGCTTAAGCGCCTTATCGATTCGTTTGTGTGAGTGTGAGTGTTCCTTTACTGTCATATTTTTAGTGTGGGTATATCAACTTTCAGGCTGCAGTCGGCTGGGTAGGTTTCGACGAGAAGTACGAATTCCTTTGCGGTGGTAGCTTGATCAGCTCCAGGTTTGTGCTAACTGCTGGCCACTGCACCAGGAACCCCAGGATGAAAAATCCGGAACCTTCCATCGTTAGACTTGGTGACCAGAATTTGGACCCAGCGGTAGCTGATGGAGCTTCTCCCATAGATGCAAGTTCTATATGAGGTTTTTTATATATTTAACTAGTCAGCGCTTCTGACTTAGTTTATGCGTATTAGCATGCGATCGAAATAAATTACTAGAAGTATACAGATTTTAAAGCCGACTAATTGAGGTGTAAGAGTCAAGTATAGTAGTCTACGGGGCACCTTTACTAATTTTTAGGGAACCAAATAACAAAACTGAATTCGTTATCTGTCATGTCAGTCTGTATGTCACAGCTACCTTATCACCCTAATTATTGGTGCTACATAGATATAATGTGGTCAGGTATTGTATTCTTATTATATTTATGACTTTATAAAAAACAAATCAAATTAATTAAGGGGAATCCCTATGAAAGGAACTGAAATAATAAAAGTCGAACCCAAGCAGTGTATTTAGAAACGCAAGTAGCATGTAAAACGTAAAAATGAAATTTAGATTTCTAATATATTTGTTTTTCTAAATTGAATAGTTTAACGAGACACACTTCCAAAGTGGTAAAATGTGTTTTCCCCTGTAACTTCTAAAATAAGAGAATGATAAAAGATAAAAAAGTTAAATCATACATAAAAAAATATGAATGATTTACATTACTGTGTAAACTTTCACCGAAATTTGATTTGAACGCACAGACTACTTAGAGATACTACGCATTTTGAACGAGATCTGGTGAGAAGTTTTTTAAATTTTACTGTAATACCGACATTTAAAATAGTTGTGTTTCCCTGTCAAGAGCTGGCGCTGTGTAGGTAGCAAGGTCGAGTAAGCGTTTAGCATAAGCAAAAGAATTAAACCCACTGCTAAGTATAAATAAAAATATCTACGTTAATAAAAAACGACTTCAAAACTATAAAGTAAAAAATAATAGAGGTTAATTATTATTTTATATACTTTGTGAGTGTTGGGAGGATTCTCAAGATGCAATATGCAATCAATCAAGATGCAATCGGGGTGTTTTGTGATTTGTCCAAAGCATTCGATTGCGTAAGCCACGATACGTTGATCAGTAAACTGCGCCATTATGGACTTAGAAATAAGGCACTCGATCTTCTGATTTCTTATTTGAATGGGAGAATTCAGAAGGTTGATATTAATGGTTTAAAAATCGACTGGTGCTGCAGTCACAATGGTTGTCCCCCATGGCTCTATTCTTGGACCATTTTTGTTCCTTGTATATATTAATGACTTACCTTACTACGTAAGAGACAAACACGTAATTGTATTGTTCGCGGATGACACATAACTTATATTTAAAGTGAAAAGACAACTGGGTAAGTATGACGAAACGAACAATGCGATTTCAAAAGTTGTACACTGGTTCAATGTAAATAATCTTTTTTTGACTGAAAAAAAAACTAATTGTATTAAATTTTCAATGCCAAATGTGAGGCAAGTAGATACCAACGTACAACTTAATGGGAATAAGCTGGACCTTGTAGATTCTACTACGTTTTTAGGAATAACGATTGATAAGAAACTGCAATGGGGCCCACACATTGATAAACTTGCAACTAGATTAAGCTCAGCAGCGTATGCTGTTAAAAAAATGAGACAATTAATAAGCATTGAGACAATTAATAAATTAATAAGCATCATGTCGTATGGAATTCTTCTCTGGGGGAGTTCTGCCAAAGTCAATACTATATTTATTTTACAAAAGAGAGCCATAAGGGCAATTTATAACCTAGGCCCTAGAGTTTCCCTGAGAGAAAAATTCAAAGAAATCAAAATTCTAACTGTAGCATCCCAGTACATCTTTGAAAATTTAATTTATGTTCACAGAAATTTAAGTTCATTTAAAAGAAATTGTGATATACACTGTGTCAATACTAGGAATAAAAATAATCTTGCTGTTCATGTGTCTCGTCTCCACAGAGTAAGCAATTCTTTCATGGGCCTATGTATACAGTTCTACAATAAA
>NJDD01003389.1:12846-30031 GCA_002245505.1 Calephelis nemesis | reverse complement strand
GAATAAGAACGTAGGCCGTTTTCCATCTTAAAATTTTAACGGGTAGCGTTGGAGAGTTAAATATTAAATAAATAGACTACGCGGGCGAAGCCGCGGGTAGCAGCTAGTCATGAATAAAATAAGTGAAAAAATGCTAATGAAATTGTAATCAATATTTTTTAAAGTTATGAATTTAAACATTTCATTTTTAATTATTGTATAAAAATAAACTTAATCTAAATTCAATCTTAGTAACAATTGATTTATGGTAACGAAAATAACACACATAATATGTTATGTAAGTTTCTTGAAAAAACTGCATCGTTGGTAAATTTTTGATATACCTGGCAAGCGTCGACAAAAAAGCGTTGCCTTAGGACACCATAGACTTGACGTTGCCGACGTGACCGAGATCTTAGGCTCGGTGTAACCCGCGACAATCAATCGAGCAGCTTAGTTGCATTGTACGAGTATTATTATTGAAATTACTACATCTCATTATTGTTTGTCCAGGTCCTCTTCGCCAGTTTGTCTGCCTTCCGATCAGGCAATTCTTAAGAGGCAGCAAAGGTTACATGGGTCGTTACCAACAACACTACTAGTTGTAGAATGCTGTGCAGCATTCCTGCCGCTATAATTACAGTATAATATTTCGGTTAGTTGCGTGTGGTAGTAGTAGCCTTGCACTATTGGTGTAACACTCGGGGCGCAGGGTAGCCAATAACCTACAGCATCTATGTATCTATAGGCCACGGTCGTCTCACAATATCAGGAGAGACGTGCGCTTGTCCACTGTCCTATGCCATAAAAAATTAAGTCAATAATCAATTGAGTATAATTGCTTTAAATTTAAGAGCAATTGTGAAGTACTATCAAACTAAACTACATCATCAAATAAAATAAAAGTTTTTATATACACATACCGGCCCATTAAACATGTGTTTCAACCTCTCCTCGATACCTAAACCGCTTTTCTTCCGTACCATCAGGTAAATATTATCTATACCGGTGCAGTTGTACAAGAGAGACTCCACCAGAACCTTAAACAGAAATTGAGATTTTCGGGTGCTAGATTAGCATTTTTTTTTTTCAATTCGATGTTTATCCCAAAGTTACTTTATCGAAGCGATAGTTGTGTGTGTCAGAAAAAGCATGCAGGTAGGATAAATGCGTTCGAAATGAAATCGCTACGAAAACTCTGTGGTGTTAAGCTAGCTAGCATTCGCAACAGTGAGATACGAAAACAGTAGGATTGAAAGAAAGTACTTAGTGTAAAAAGAGCAGGATCCTTTGGTTCGGTAATTCGAAAGGAATGGCAGATGAAAGATTGACAAATCAGATAAACAATACGAATGTGGATGGATTTGGGTAACCAGGGAGACCTAGGTTAAACCTACCACGATCAAATCATTCGTGTTTTATCCGAGGGTAAAGTGTCCCCGAACCCGGTGTGTTTGTATGAAGAGAATTATCTAGATGGAAAAACCCGAACTCTTATTTGTGGGTATCAAACCAAAAGGATCACTGCAGGTAAAGGGCCACGATGCAGCTTGCGTGAGTAGGGATTGCCTTACCTATTGCCGCCACCATAATGACAGAAGTCATCAAGTGTAAGCGTATAAAATCACAATAAAACTAGCTTTTGGGCTTCTGGAGATAAAAAATGGACGCAGCTTTTTTAATTTATTGAATTTCGTGATACATAAATATTGTTATTGATTAAAATTTTGTAGATTTTCTAAAATTTCACTCAGTTAAATTGCATATGTGAAGTATTCATCAAGAAAATAGCGTGTTCTGTGTTTTCTCGATGCCGCCAAATGAGGTGGGAATGTTTACTTCTATTATGACGACTTATGACTAAATTACTTTATATTTAGATGAAATCGCGTAATAACTTCATCAAAAACTAGAAAAAACTTACTTTTCCCAAAAATCCTGTGCCTCCAGTAACAAAAACTGATTTTCCAGCATAAGCGTCTGCCACCTTCTGGTACGTGTTGACATTGTGGATATTTCTAAAAAAACATTTTTGCAATTTTTAGATTTTTGAACATCAGCTAAATCCACTGGACTGATCGTGAATTACACTATACACCTACTTTTACCGAGGGTGGAAAAGAGAAAAAGACAAAATGAACTGAGTCCCATTTCGTTAATATGGAGGTACCTAGAATAGAATAGAATAGAATAGAATCACTCTTTATTGTGCACCAAAATACATAAAAGTAAATACACTAAAAATAAAACTTGAGTAGTAAGTGGTTCACAAAGGCGGTCTTAAAGCCAAGATCTCTTCCTATTTTATTGAGATATAAACAAAAAAATGTGCTCATAATATTGGAAAAGGAAATACAACGCATGAAATATCAACTGGAATATAAATATATTTTGAGATAATGGAAAAAATAAACATATTGACTTTAACCAAGTAGATTGAACGTCGGAAGCGATGTTTAACCATATTTTTATAGATATAGATATTTTCCTGACTTCTACAGAGTACGAGTTCCAAAGATCGGCTACAATACCTAGTTACCTACTTAAAATATTTATTTGTAAATATCTTATTATCACAACTTTATCACACGGAAACGTTGTATGTTGCGGCGCTGCTCATCCAGAATCATGTTAATCTCTTTTCAAGGATCTAAATGTTCTAACTCCGCAAAGTTCGTATATCTATGAATCAGCATGTTTTATAAAAAAAAACATCGTAGCGAATTTAGAACAGGAAAAATGTCTTTAAATTCAATCGACGAGAATCAAACACATTATATCTGTGCATTATATTTATCGCCACCTAAAACAGCGTTTGTCAATAAAAATTGTAGCCAAATGACAGTTAGTACAGTGACAGTAGTAGGAGTTAGTGTAAATTTAATTTACCTAAATTTAAAAAATAATTATTTAATTCCTTAAATTATTATTTTTCAATAAAACGCAATATGTGAAATGTGGATATCTTGCACAGTTTTTTAAGGTTATGTACATTTCTGTATACTTTATTAGTTAAATTTTACATCATTTTTGTAATTAATAATAAGTGAGCAATTAATATTATCAAAACTATTAATTTCTAATGTGTTATGTTATTGAGTTGATTTTATTTTATTATTATTTTGAAACCGAACAAAATTGTATTAATGTTTTTTTTTCTGCAATGAAAGTGTAGTTGATTTTTTTTTATTTCATATTAACCTACAAGAGCATTTGTGACACGTTAACGTAATACTAAATCTACCACCGGAACATAACGTGGCCTAACACTGAGATGGTCCGGCATGAAAAATGAAAATGAAAAAAAGAGAATTAAATGTTAATGTGAATTCTATTTTTGTATATGTTTCGATATAACAATATTATTATTATTTATCACACAAGTCACACAAATTAATAACTGACGAAAACTGCAAAGACGCTAATTACATATGGATGTTTGATCAATTTTTTTTGCATGCCAATCATTTGATAAACTAGACTAGAAATCTTATAATCTAAGCCTCACTTAATTGTACCTACCCCTATTTTTGCAAAATCAATAAATATGGAATATAAAACAACTCCTCAAATATTAAGAAACTCTACAATCCAGATCACATGCGGATGACTTATATTTTAGATATTTGCTGCTTATTGGACTATCCAAGTATTGTGGTCAGAATATATCTGCCGCTAATTCATAAGTTTATATTCCTAAGTGATTTCCATTGCCATGTCCATTTGACACATTGGGTATACCATCAAACCCGAGCGATTTGATCGTGATATGTTAACAGTGTCGTATTTGTAGGTCTGAATTCCTCTGGATAACAAAGGAGTGGAGACCGGCCCTCCCCTGAATCTGGCATCATTGTCAACCTTGGTCTCCCCGAGTACCTACAACCATCAACACCTGCATTGTATGTCATTAAGTCATTCATTCAAGTTCTTCTCAAGTGGACAATGCCTCATTAACACATTTCGTGTTTGTAGGCAATATTGTTAGCATCAGGAAATCCGTCGCAGTTTTTTGCTTTTCTATGACTACCATAAAAGACTGTAACAATTATCATGGTGATTAAAATGATGCATAAATCTTAATATGAATCATTTGAATTAAACGATAACACATTGTTTATCTTCAGCTAGAACAGCTTCCTATAAACATCCAAGAGTTTGTAACGATTTATTTCTACACTGACTTACTTTTTTTATCATGAAACTTTACCAAAGTTGCATGATAAAAAAAGTAAAGTTTAAATATATAAAAAACGACGGGTTGCACTCCGGGAGTGCCGCCAGAAGTGAAAACTTGAAACTTGAATATTAACGTTGTACATTTTTGATATTTTGCAATGGTTTGAGAATAATTTTGCACGAATTGCTTTATTATCAGTATGAAAGTACTATCATTTATGTGGTAGAATACAATATTCATTTATTGCGCTATCGTACACAAACATGACAACACGAACATTCACGCAAGCGTTCTGCGCCGTCTTACGAATTTTTGATCAGGGTGCTGATTATGTATCTCAATTGCCAACTCAAAATGGAAAAGTGTATATATGACGTCATTTCTGTTTTCTATCTCTGTTGTATTTCTGTTGGTCACTGGAGATAGCAAATATAAAACACGTCTTTTGATAGCTATTTGACGTACACTTTTCCATTTTAGTTGGCAACTGAGATACGTAATCAGCCCCTGGTCACGTGTCCTGATGCCAGTTTAGAATTTGTTATCATTCCAAAAAAATGCATAATTTCACTTCAGTTAGTTGCATATTTTAATAATAGATGTCGTCACTGCTTGCTTATGTAACGTAATTTAGACGTTATCTCATTTGATCACCACAGCCATAACAGTAGTCCTCACCAATATCAGATTTCACGCAAAAATATTAATAAAAACTGTCAATGTTCAAAGCACAAAGCCACAAATTCACAACAGACGTGCGATGTTTATCTAATATCTATACTTATCTATAGCTATTCTTAATAGATCTGTAGAAAGTATTCTGTACATTGAAGATAGTATTTGAAAAAAGCCGATGTTAACAAAAATTAGCGGGTATGTAGGTACTTTATTTCTCGAGGGAGGATACTTTTTTCTCACTAAAAGTCAATCTTTTTTTACAATTTGTATTATTCATTTCAGGGAAATTCATTAATGCGTAATCCGACTTAATTAATGCGTTTTTTTTATTTATAGTAGGTACGCACTTTACAGATTGTCCCGTATTTTCACGTCCCGTATTTTGAAATAGCTAAAAAATACTAGATTTTAACTATATCTAGACTATATCTTCCTGTTAAAGTTAGGTAGTTACTGCTGGAACACGATTAAATATCGGAATATAATATAACATGTCCTCATATCTATCTCCCCACACAAAATTATACCATAACACCACACCGTCACCTTGTGAAAAAAGGAGGTACAAACACACTTATTTGTATTTAAATTACTAATATTGATACTGGCATTTTATTTAAATTTTCAAGAAGTTTATTTCGAAGTTTAACCTTTACAAATAATGATTTGTCTCTACTAAACTATGGTATTAATATTAAATATAGATAGTGGATGGCGTCTCTGGTGCAGAGAACGTTGAACCTGTAACCGTAAGTTACAGTTAAGTACCTTGGAAAATAAACAATTGAAGAGGACTTCGGAAGAAACGAAAAAGTATCTTCACGCCTGATGATCACTGAAAGTGGTAGGCAGATGTACAACAAGGGCACCCACGACTAGCCGAAGTGCTGGAATTTGTAACATGTTTATTGTAATTTTTACATCTTACTAAACTTGTAAATATCTTTATGTTTTGATTCCTTTTAATGTTGGGTCCGTTATGATAATCGACCTAAATATCCTCTTTTCCATAAAAAAAGAAATATATATTTGACGTCTTCAGAGTAATAAGTAATTACCTAGCGTCATTGAAGATATCAAATATTGTAAATTTTAGTGCATTTCAGTGATTTAAAAGGAAGGAAAAAGATTATGGAAAAGAAAATGTTGGAAAAATATAGTAAAATTACAAACAATAACAATTATAAGGGACCCAATATTAAAAGAAGTCAAAAACATGAAGATATTTACAAGGTTAGTAAGATGCAAATATTACAAGTAAATATGTTACACACTGTACAAGATTGACACAGTTCTATTCATGTTCCTCGTTTTACGCATGATGCTATGGATTCGGCGATCTACCAGTGGGTGTAAGGAGCCAGGAATTCAGAGCAACAGTAAGTCAACAACTGCTTAAGAAGTTGTCAATACGAATAACTACCAAAAAATATATACTATGCGGGATGACGCGTTTGATATTTTATGTCAAAAATACCATTGTCCTGACTATTCTGTTAGCCATATTATTTCCTTTATTATTATTCTGTTAGAGAGATATAACCAATTAATCTAAAAATGTCCGCTAGCAATTTGCTATTCGATATGGACTTGTAAATTTGGAAGTGTATTACTATGGGTTCATGCCGAATTCAGCTCTTAAAATATTGCCTTGCAAAGCTCTACTGTGACCGGCCTCTCATCACGGACACGTCTATTGTCCCCAATAAACTTGGCCTCTTGATTAAAGTGCCGGGCTTTTCTTGTTGATATGTCTTTGTGAAAGCGAGAAGGAAAAATTTCAATCAAGTCAAATCAACAACAATTGACCCAATGGTTGTTTCAGTAAACGGCCTTCTAGCAAAGAGCCTCGATTAACACTTTAAGAGGTTCTCGTTGGATTCTCAGATTAAAGTTTAGAACTAAAAGGCTACAATTTTGGGAACAGCACGCATTGTACGGAGATTCCGTAGTCTTTCACCCTGCCCACTGACGGATTTAGTTGACCACCATTTCAATAAACGTGTTTAAGTTTATATTTTTATTGTTTCTTATGTTAAACTAGCTGCCCCAGCGAACTTAGTCCCGCCAACATCCGGATAAAAACTATCCTATCTTTTAAGATGGACCAAACTACAGATATATGTAAAATTTTATCGAAATCGATTCAGTAGTTTTGGAGTTTATTGGCAGCATACATCGTGACACAAGATTTTTATATATTTAAGATATACATTTAAACTCGGAAAATAATTACTTATGTTGATCAACGAAAATACCAATTAAAATAAATAATAAAGTACATTTATGTAATACTCATTAATTATTATTAAAATTACGTAAAAGGTAAAACATTTAAATTTATTCAAATGCAAAAAAAAAACATTTTTAATTAGGTACGTGGTTAAACGTGCCTGTAACGATAGCGTAATGTTTTGTTATAGCTAACTTTAAAAAAGATTAACTTGTTATGTTGCACTCCTGACTGCGACAAGGCAAGTTAGGTCAATCGTAATTAAGGCCAAAACAATTTCATGTATTTTTTTCAATTCTCATTAATTAACATAGCCCAAAACTCTAAACGTATAATAATTTGAATTTTATAATATTTTTTATGCAATAAAGTTATTATTTAAATATAGTTTTAGAATCTTTTTAATGTGAAAACAACATTAATTTTTTAATTACTTTGTAGTAACGAAAATTAATAATATTTACTGTCATCTGTATGTATCACACGTAATAAAAGCTACGGTACTAACGTAATACAACTTTTTTTTTAAAAAAAAAAGGTGCGTATACTTATGTACGCGCGTAAGAAGTAATACCTACCTACTTGAAAAAACTAAAAAAAAACGGAATGAAAAATATGTAAATCGCACTTGTATATAACTAAATCACGTGTGTGAACGTAGAAACATGTTTCTAAAGCAGGCAACTTCATGATGTTACTTTTGTACAACAGATGCGCACGCAACTTAAAAATTCGCTCTCCGCTGCAACTTTATATTGTAACTTTTGTGTGCCTCATCTTAAAGTTTCACTCTCATCATTTTTTTATAACGCGCCTAAGGAAGTAAAACTTTTAGCTAGGGGACTGTTGTCGCCTGGTCCCAGTCCTATGAAACAAGTCTCTGTAGCATGTGCTAGGCATGTTCGATGTGGTTAAGGTCAGCAGACTGTGCAGGCCAATGCAATTCCCGAATATTTTCCGTTGCCGAGAACCTACTCACTGTCAAAAAAGCTGTAGGTGAACGTGTATCAACACACGTTACCGGAAAGTTAAAGCTCAGAGTTTTTGAAAATGAATGAACAATGAACATCTTCAGCGTCATTTTCAACGTCCGTGTTCAGTGTTGCTGTTGACAAAAATAGGCTCAGTTCGTCTGTTCAACATAACAGTTGAGCCACTGCATACAGTGCATAAACTGCATAAAGTACATCCATAGATTTACTTTCTAAATGCAACACAGCCTTTTGCTATTTTTGCCACGACGCGGAGGTGTCTTACTCTTCTGCTACAGACTACTGGGACCTTAATGGGGCTTCAGACCCAAAATTTGTTTTATGGATTTACACAGCCATAGTAAAACCTACAATCTGTTATGGCTGTGTGGTCTGGAACCACAAAACGGCCCAAATGACATGCCAATCTACCGTAACGCGCCTCCAAAGGATAGTCGAATGCATGGCTACAGATGCATTCCGATCATCTCGCCAAAAGCGTTAGAGGCAATTCTTGGCTTGCATGTAGCTAGCAGCTGTATATTCATGTACAGCGAGAAACTAAGCTTGCTTTACTCTGCGCACGTTAGTGAAGGGAAAGTGTAGCTGATAATACACAACTTTGAGAACATTATGCAATAAACTCATAGCAAATACCATACCATAATAATAGACCACTGTAATTATTTTAGCAAATGAAGAACATAAAAGTTATTGACAAAATAAGTCACAGAAAAAGGCTATCTCGGTTTTTGTTTACGACTTAGAAACTAGATACCAATTTAAAATTAAATTTAGTAATTCGCTGCTGAAAACTATAACCCACCGTAAAAAATATTCATTAAAACACTGAACATTAATTTAAAAATTTGGAAAAATTATGTTGTCATGAAAAAAAACATCAAATAATAAATGATGACATGTTGGATAAAAATTGCTGTCTTCCTATTTCAAAAGGATGTAGCGTTTTTAACTAACATTTTTGATAACGAATGGCAACATAAAAGTTGAAATTAGCCTAGTAACTTTTAGCTTCTTGAATTTTTTTTAAAATACATTTACGTGTATATGAACCCACCAAAACCATTTCATGTAAAATTTTGCCAAGATCACCACAATAAGTTTTGCTCTGTGGAAAGTAATTTATCAAATCTCATGTAGTGCTAAGCTTCTGAAGTTACACTGCCTAACTCTACTGGCCCTAACTTCACATATTATACGCAACACTAAGAACGTATTTTTGATTTTCGGATTTCAGTTCTTTTTGTAAGTTGCTAGGCACTCTATTTAGAGTTAACTTTCTTCTCCTTTTTTGAGGAATATTTGTAATACATAATCCCAATTCTCATAGCCCCTTCTCTTTTTTTGCCTTTGATGGTTTATTGATTACCACGATAAATCAGGGCGATATTTTACTCTTAAGCGATTATTATATTCAACTATAGCTGAATGCTGACCTGGGGGCACGGGAATGTTTTTTATATGTTTACGAGGCACCTATGTGACATGCCTTGACAAAAAGGCTTCATCCGCAATTAGACACATATTTTTTATAGAATTTACTCTATTTTTCCGTCATTTGTAAACCGATTTTGAAAATTCTTTTAACCGACTTCAAAACAGGAGTGACGAATGGTCGATGTAATAGTGATTTTTCTTTTTGTAAGCAATAGGTAAGCGTTCGATTTGTAGAAATGTTTTTTTTTATAGATCAAAGTATTTACTTAATATGACGAAAACAATAAAACAATTAAAAGCTGCACAATTGAGTTAGCTGCTTTTGACCTTAAGTTGTTAATGATGGATTTTTATAAAATATGGTAGTCAATGCGCAACAAGCGCAATTTATTTAACATTTACAACCCTACAACACTACTTTAATTTTTGTTAAATATAAATGTGTGGAAAAATCTACCTGGCGCTAGGAACGAAGTTCCTTCGGCTAATGTAGAACCGACACAATACATGGAGGGGTGGAGTGTGGGAGAAAGAGAAAGTTATTATACAGCACTCGGTCTCGCAGCAACTGTCGCGCCTGCGCACGTCTCATTTAACGGTTTTATTCCACGTTTTTTCTTACGGTTTTAACTATTACAGTTCGGTCTCGCAGCAAAATCCCTACCTCCTCCAAGCCTGCCGTAAGGAACTTTGTTCCAAAAATACCTATCCTATCAATAACCTTATCGCGTGTTGACGCATCACTCAGCTGTAGCTGTTTTTTTCAAAAACGGTCTGACTACTGCGTTACATTATCTTGACGGGAGCGGATTATCCCAACGGCGTGTTTGGCCTCTATCCTCCCCATAACTAATTCTCGTTTCTCGCTTCTTTTATTGATCGCTGGATAACGCGTGTTTAGAATCACTATCTATTAAAAAATCGTAACAAAATCCATTTCATAGTTTTAAAGTCTTAAAGTTATAGCTATCTATCGACAGACAGCGAGAAACGACTTCCTTCATAACACGCTTTTATTAGCTCGGGCTGTATGTATGTATGTATGTAACGGAATCTTTGAGTTCAATTTTTACCAGTTTTGAGAAGCCTGATAAATTTGGAACTTTACACACGTATCAAGGGTCGATGACAATACTATAATATGGTAATGTCGAGCTGATCTGATAAAGGTGCCGGAAGATATGAATTGGAACTTCATGATAGATGATCGTATCAAAGCCGTGTTTGTACCTACTCGTTAGAAAGATCTTGTAATGAACGTTGACCATGATTAGGTTTCAAGGTCTTAATATTATAATAATATGGTACTATCGAGCTGATCTGATTATGGAGTCGGTAGATTTGAGCTGGAGCTTCATGTTGGATGATCGTATCATAGTAATTTCGGTAACGACGGCGAGCTCCTAATTCAGCCTATTTGGTTGCCAAATCCCCGCCAGAAAATAAATTTTAATAAAGAAGAGTTTCATATTACAGTAGTCGAAGATCGAACAATCAATCATACTGAATCACCTCACAATAAAATTATAATAAAATTTTATTGAAGAAAATGAAAATATCCTCCTTTGTAAAAATCTTATACATCCAACTAAATGGCATTGAAAGACGAGTGTGGCTCCTGAATCCTTTGTCTAATTATATTCGGAGTGACAACTGTGACGATAACTACTAAAATAAAAGAGAATGTACTGCCTTATTCATAAAAAGTAGTTAAATAACCTCCTAAGCATTGCTTAATTAATCATTTGATTAAGCCTTAAACATAGTTTAAAAACTTGTTATTCACAAAGTTCATTTTGACAATGCTTAGTTAAATACTGTTTAACTTGGTAGGTTTTGGTAGAAATGTGGCTGTATGCGTATTTCTTTTGCTAAAAGTGAATTAAACAATTATCATCCGTTGTCAACATCGTTATTTCTGAATATGGTGTCGGACATCTATAATCTCTTGCTAAAGAGTATTAATATTTCTTGTCTATAACTATCTACCTGCTAATGTGCTGGGCAGTCGGCACCGCCTGGGCTTGGGCTATGTAACTTGTTGGCGTTATTTAAAAAATGTGATACCAAAGTTCAATACTAGTTACTCGTATTGTACTACATTAAAATTAAATTTGTCAGAACAAATAAACTTGATGCAACGTAGACACAAAACGTTTAAACTGATACACTGCATTTCAAAAATAATGTTTTTTAATGCATCTACATTACCTATGTTACTAAGCTAAATATAAAATGATGTCATTTCTGTAATATTTTCTCCCGTATTGGTTCGAGTTCCTTTGTAGAATAGGCCATCTACCTTTCTGTTATACAGCGCGTAAAAAGCGAGCATAGGCTTACCGTCACTAGCACCGTGACAACTTACTAGGAGGTGAGTTTCGCAGCGACTCACCCGGATTGGTACCACCGCCTTACCTGTTTCTGCCGTCATAACGTCAGCGCTTGCTGTTGAATTGTTCCGGTTCGTAGAATAAAGTAGCCAGTAAACTTACTTTTGCTCAGGGCTGAACATCCCAGCCTCAGGTTGAAATCTCACCATTGCCACCTTTGATGTCTCTAGGCGGCGTGAAACTCTCATCATCTACTTTTTATGCTTCCAATATCATAAAAAATGCTCTGGAAACCTATTCGTTTCTTCATAGGAGTCATTGGCCACCTCCATAATAACCTATTATTATAGTCCTATATTGTTTCAAAATTCAACATATCCGTCCAAATTTGTCCAAACTTCAACGAAATCAAAATATTTCAATGCGTGTATTATAGAAAATTCATAAGAATACACAAATAACCCATATTATATGGCTAGTTTTTGCATTTTGTCATTGCACATAAAATCAGCTGTTTGAAATTTAGTCAGCCATTTAGTCAGAGCCAAAGGTCCGAGGTTGTATATATTCTAAGAATTCTCTATTTAAGAGTATATTTAAACAAATGATTAACTCTAAACATTGCGTTTATGAATACACATTTTTTAAAAACATTATTTAAATTGGTGATTAAAAGTTAAATAACGTTTATGAATAAGCTTGTTAATATTTATAACGTAGGTAACATGTATTGTGCTGAGAGTGATCGTCGAGACCGACGTGACAAAGTCACGATTATTTTTTAACGTTACTTTCTTGTCACTGGAACGACAGTCACGGGCCACGGCTACTAAAAAGTAACGTCTTAGGACATGTCTATGTTCACGAATTATACCTTAGCAACATGTAAGCAATAAGCAAACAGAGTGTCAATAGAACTTCAACAATTAAAGCATATTTAAAATATCAAAGGTAATTTCAATTTAAATTGTGCTAAATGGCTGCGTGATTTTAAATAATACAGCTCCATCTCTTGACAGTGTGCTACATTCATAATAAGAGTTGTTACAGTACCTATT
Source organism: Calephelis nemesis (assembly GCA_002245505.1). Lineage (NCBI taxonomy): Eukaryota > Metazoa > Arthropoda > Insecta > Lepidoptera > Riodinidae > Calephelis > Calephelis nemesis. The sequence continues at coordinate 17,141 of NJDD01003389.1, read as the reverse complement.
AAACGAAAACTACTAACTAGATCCAGTTCAAACCAATTTCCGGTGGAAGCTTACATGGTACTTGTACATTATATCATTAGTTTAGTTTTATCGTTCTCTTATTCTAAACATAAACAAGGAGGGACACATTTTACCATTTTAAAAGGATCTCTATTCAGTTTAGAAAAAAATAATGGTAGAAACCTCCATATCATTTTTTAAGACCTATCCATAGATGCCCCAGATTGGATAGGATGACAATTTTTTTAGAAAATTGGTCCTACGTATGGCGAATGTCCAAAATCATTGTTATTTTTCCATTTTAGTGTCAATATCTTAATGCGACGATACAGAATAGGTACATCTAGGGTCATTGTGCCTGATCGCGTCCACTTAGTGAAGTTTAAAGGTTTGAGGTAAAATATAAAAATGTTCTGGATCTAGTTTTGAATTAACTAATATTGTAACCTAGGCGTAGTATAGTCTATTTTAGGATTAAGCTAAGTTTTAGCCAAAATGTTTAGTGATTATTTTTTAATAATTAAAATAATCGAAATTTGGCGATTTGACCAGTATGCGTCCACAAAATCCAGATCGCATCCACCCATGGACCAGTTTGCGTCCAACAACTTATAAAGAGGTTAAGGGGAGATTTTATTAAGAAATTTGAAAGAAATATTGGGTTTCAACTATTACTGTATAAAATACATATGTTCACGCCTAGTCCCTTGTTGGCAGAGAAGAGTATCAAGTGTTACTAGCTCCCTCACAATAATTAATTTTTACATACAATAAAAAGCTGGTCGTGGAGATTGTGGTGACAAAAGTTGGCCGTGGGCTAAAATTGACCATGGAAAGTCAACTTAAGTCTTCCCAGGTAACTAAGTACATCTATTCACTTTCGTAATATATGTGCCAATCAAACTATCTACCCCTGCTAAAAGCACTACCTGGACAAACAAAACTCATTTGATTATTCCAGCACTACACTAAGTCTACTAAAACTCTTGAATACGTTCTGGCTACACCTCTTTCATATGCTATTTTGGTTTCATTTCGTATTCAAATGTAGATACGCCTTTTTCTTTCTAATCAACATTCATTAGTTCATCACTTTTTGCATCTCAGATGATTTGGAGCCCAAAATGACATCATCGATTGTTTATATCAGACAGGTCACCACTAGGTCATATAATTTTTCTGTTTTTATTCAAAACATCTTAATTCTAGAATACAGACATTTTAAAATATTTAGTAGATTTTGTTGGATCTGCATGTAGTAAGTAAATTTTCTTTTATAGATTTCACATCAAGCACGTCCATTTCACAAAAATTTTTAGTTTCCTTCAATTTTTCCTAACTATTATTACCTATCGTGTTCCCTCTTTCATTCTTAAAATGCTCTTTATCTTTATTATTTTCTAATGAAAACGTCGTGATCCGGGATAGAACATGTGCCCGGTTGGCGATAGGTTTGCCACCTATCGCATTGTGGAACTAAGTATCTTAGGCTAACTGTGCGTGTCCTAGTTGCACCTTTGTCAACTTCTTTGTGGAATAATGGCTAAATAATGGCATGAATATACATACATAATTGTCTTTATGCATTTAAAAGTTATCATACAGCTGTTTGTGTATAAGTGGAAGAAGGCAGCAAAAGTTCAATGCGCTTGTTCCCTTCCGGAGCGGTGGTGGGTACTAGTCCCGATGGGATGATACAATGCACTCTACCGACTACCACCGACTACCAATTTTATGAAACAGTTACGTAAGATTTAGTATTTAAATAAACAAGTGGACGCAAACTGGTATATGGTATGGCTAATTCGTAATATTGGTATACCAGTTCGCGTCCACCTCATTTCAATTCTAAAAAATAAAATAATCAATTAAAATCATAAATATTTTTATTCTTTTAATCATTTCCTAGGCCTAGGAACAAATACAATATTTAGTTAAACTTAAAATATTGAAAAATTCCGTATGAGACGCGCGCTGGTTCACTATTTTTTTACAAAAATTATGGATTTACACAACTTTTTTATATAGGTAAGATTAATTGCTTTTTTTTAAACAGGAAAAATTATGCGAACAGTTCTTTTGTCAGTGTATGTGCGTCCTAATATATTGTATAATAGGCAGAGACGACTTTTAATTTCCCTAATTTGTTTGTACACTTATTTTTAAGGGTTTTTTAAACGGTGTCCACGAAATGGACGCAAACTGGTGCGTGACTCGGCTATATTCGTCAAGCTTCGGAAATCCGAATGTATTTTAAAGATATCTATATTATTACATAATTAATCATTTCGTTTAAATTTAGATTAGGTCAGCTAATTAAGTAATAAAAGTATCAAGTGTAAAAAGAGTAAAAAGTGTAAAACCGAAGCGCATAATTTAAATAGTAGTACTATACATAGTTTCGGAAAAAAAGGCTGTGACATACGGTTGGGCAAACAGACATAACGAATTTATAAGGATTCCGTTTTTTGGGCTTTGGTTACGGAACCTTGAAAACTAATGTTTAAGCAAAATATGGTTAATACTCAAAAATACCGCTTTATAACATTTTTTCAGATTACTTAGTTTCCGCTAATTAATTAAATTAAGTTCTAAAAACAAAAACAATAAAAAAAATTTCATTATATTTGTCATTGTAAGTAATATTTATTTTTGTAATAAAACAATCTATTGCTTTTAAAAACAGCCACATTTAAAAGAAATGGGCTCGTGTACTCTGTTAATCACAGAGCTGAAGCTGATAATAAGGATTTAGATTTTAGAAGTTTGTCTATCTAGTATAGTTTCATACTGACCGCCTCTTTTTTCCAGTGGCTTGCGTAGGTATATCCGTGAGGCTAGTGTTCGATTCCAGACAGGGGCAGGTATTTATTTAATTATGAATGTCTACGTTTCCAGGTCTGGGTGTTTATTAAATTTATTCTGGTATACATTTAAGTATTTCTATGTATTAGAATTGTTGACTAACACCCTTAACACAAGCACATAATTTACTTACTATGGAGCTAGATTCAATATGACGTGTAACTGGTCCAGGGATATTTATTTATTTGGCTTGTACGTGGTGTAACTGGCTGATATTAAATGTAGGTTGCTTCCTTTAAAAAAATAAAGTACTTTTACTAATATTATCTGTCAGTGTTAAGCGGTACGAAGTCAGTCTGAATGTCTGAATTATAGTGTTAGTCGACAATATAGCTCTGCAGACTGCTGGCTGCTGCAGATCAAATAAGCGATTCTATTGGTTTTTTACAAAAAATAATACATCTCTAGCTACGCATCCTCGTACATCTCTGGTGAAAACGCAGCCTAACACTACTCTTTTGTCTTTCATTTTCGGAAACTGAAGTGGATCCGTTAAAAAATGTGATGAGTACCTAAATAATAAATATGCCTATACATTTACGCATGTTATGGATGTTCGTCACCAACACAATTAATATTAACTAGCTGCTTCGGCGAACTTTGTTCCACCCGTTCTGTTTGTATGGGAAAAATTAAAATGTTGTTTTTCCTTGCTTCCTTACAATCGAACGGGATAAAAGTATCCTATAACCGTCACCTGGTTTAAAGCTACTTCATTATTAATTTTCCAAATCAAATCAGCCTTTTCCGAATGGTTGAATTGATTTTCAATTCAGCCATTTTGTATGTTATAAATAGTGTAACTAATACCACTTTTATTCATACATTTACAAGCGGCCCAGTACGTGCACCGCTTCGTATGACCGTATAAATGACATAACACAACAAAAGAAAAAAACAAATGAAAAAAGTTTCAATATGACAGCGGGATTGTGTTATCATCTGAAAAAAGTTTGAATTTGATTAAAAATACCTATTAACGAAATGATCCGTCGTTTATTAAATTTATCTGTTACAAAAAATGTGATACATGAAGAACCACTATACCAATTTTATGAAAACTTCACATAAACCATCTACCAAATAGTCCGAACAAAGCCTAAATATTTGGATAGGTGAGTTCACCGTTCTTGTGAAAAGTGACATGATTTATATCTAAATAGATTTTTTTTCCTATTTATTTCCCAGTGTTGGTCCAGATTCTCCCAGTAGTATAGACTATCTGCATCTGCTAGGCAGTTCGTATGAGGCGAGCAGTGGTTAAAATATAGGTCTGTACTGAGAGATCAGTCACAAAAAAAAAACAAAGAAACCTACTACTAGAAACCTAATACTACTTAACTAGTTGCTGGACTAATCATCTACCTATATATTAATACGTGATGCCAAAACTTTAGATCCCTTTTTACAAAAATCGCGCGGACGCAGGA
>NJDD01003389.1:1881-12700 GCA_002245505.1 Calephelis nemesis | reverse complement strand
ATAATATTGGCGTCCATAAATAATAATATGGGTAAAAGATCTTAGATGGCGCTTTAAAAATTTGGAAACAAAGTAATTGGTTTTGAGAAATGAAGATGGCGTTCTTATCAACAAGTTATTAAAATTTCTTATCGTCGAATTTCGACCAGAGGGCGACCACTAGTAATATTTATACCTACACGAAACAAACATTTTTGGACCCCTTTTTAAAAAAATTGCGAGGACGGAGAAGTATGAAATTTGGCACACTTATAGTTTATGTGTAGGTAAAGTGCCGAACGCTAACATTTTTCAATAATAATGCTTTTAAATGCATTTAATTAAAAAAAAAACATATCACATACTACCAAGCATTTGACATACTTACACAAACAAAAATACTGATAACGATAAAAAATCTCATATGGCGCACAAACTATATTCATAATGTTTGGAAACCATTGGATTAGAACCACATTTTTGAAAGACATTAAATATCTTTCAAGGCAATATGACATCATGAAAATACTTAACCATAATTTAGTTTCGTTCCAGTCCATGGAATTTTGGTTACAGTAATCGTAAAACAATAAGATTTACGGATAAGATTTTCGATTTTTTTAGAAAAAGTAGATGTTCCTTTTTTATTAACCAACTCCAAAACAAGAAAGTTATCAAAACGTCTGTAGTTTTTTTTATTGTTGTAGATTTATTACGCGCTTACTCGGCTAACAAAGAAGAAATTTTCATGGCTATTTTTGAATCAGTAAGATTCAATCTGACCAATCATATTTTCAAGTCAGACCTTCAATCATATTTGCATAGGGACCATCTACCCTATGCAAATATGATTGAAGGTCTGAGTAGTGGTTTGTGAGTAGTGGTTTTGTAGTCGGTTGCAAAAAATATATTGAATATAGGTAACATCGAATTGTTTCCATCCTTGGCATTTGGTGAAAGTCCATTATATATATTTTTATATATTACATGAAAAACCCTTGCACTATTTTACTTATTATGTTTTTAAAAACTAAAAAATAATATTAGGCAACAATATTCGCTTTTACATCATCTTCAGGGGTATGATAACCTATTGTACTTAAGTTAATTAACAGCTGTTAACAACCAAAACTGAATTTCTTTTTATGATGTCGGAATACAAACAAGCAGACGGATTTCCTGCTAGTAAGAAATTCACGCCGCCTAGAGACACCAAAGGTAGTAATGGTGCGCTGCCAACCTTAGATACAGCTGTTAGGCCTCGAGCAAAAGTAAGTTTACCGGCTACCATACCCTCCGAACCGTAACACGTCAACGGCAAGCACTGACGTTATGGTGGCAGGTATAGCTAAGGCGGTGGAACCAATCTGGGCGAGTAGCTGCGAAACTTTACCACTGTTTGACGGTGATGGGCGGTCGATTCAACCAACCAACATTAACAAAAAGCTCTAAAGATGCTGTAAAAGCGAAAGCGATGGACTTATGGGGTTTCATGGTTTAAAAATATATGTGAAACGTTGCAAATGTTTTTTTCATATATATGTATATAAAGAATATAGGTAACTCAAGAACCACTTTTCAGATCTTAATAAAAGATATTTGGAACTCGTAATCATGACCTCCCTTTGGAAAGAAGAGTTTTTAAATTGGAATGAGAGAAACCAATGACATTCGAACCAGTTTTTTACAAAATCAATGCAATTAGATTATTGGGTACCTGGATAATGTGGAAATTAAATTGAAGCCGATTCTCGTTATCATTAGTCACATGGTTACCACCAAAACTGGTACCTAACAGTAATGATGATGACAATTTCACCTAAAAAATCACCTCATATTCTTGTCTTAGTACGAAGGCCTAGATACGAGATTGAAAGAGTCATATTTAGTGTCCTTCTGAACCCCAAACCTGATTCTAGCATCTGCGTGTGGCAATAAACAGACTGTAGAAGACCCATTCAAGTTTTCCTCCTCCAATTAATCCACCCAGTAACTAGAACGCAGCACTAAGTCGAGTTTCAGTCACTCGACTTCAGCTTCAGCCTTTTGCTGAAGTTGTGGGGAACAGTCCAATACATCTAAATAATGATGTCTGGGGCTTGAAGTTTTGAAAACCGCAAGGTTAGCAACACATTCAAAAAAAGATCTCTGGAATCGATCGGGGTTTAATAAGTTTGTAATATCGACTGCCGTCGGACTCAAAATAATTATTGATTGTTTCGACTTTGATTAGCTCAAATCAGTTGTGATGAATTTTATCTGACTTCATTAATATTGAGAGAGAACTGAAGGTAAACCTTTTGACAAAATGTGCTTAGTGAAACTTCAAGTGGTTTTGGTAGCTTCTGGTGACAAATCTCTTAATAAGATTGGTTATGGTGGTCATGACATTTCAAAAAAACCCAAGACGCAAAACTAAACTGATTTCCTAAGATTGGTAGGTTTTAATTTTAATGTTATAATTAAAATTAAACAACAGAACGTTATACTTCTAAATTATGACAGAAAAACTGATTGGATTGGGATAACCCGACCATTATAAAAGCTGTTTATAAAGATGAGACTGTGAAAATGATTTCTCTATTTCAAAATTCTACACTAAAATCCAGTTACAAGCTGTAATTAAAGTTTTAGACCTGATGATGCTGTTACGAGTGAAACTGGTAGACTATTTTCAAAATCATAAAATATAAGTGATACCTAGGTACGTTTTACGTTTCAAAATAATTTTAATTTTATCTAGGTACCTACTGTACCAAAGTGAATTAAAATGTAATAACATTTTGAGATTTTAACATGAATTATTTGGGAAAATGAAATTAAACAGCCATAAACACAAAATATAAATTTTTAATTTAAACTTACTTTTTTGAAAATAAACTAAATCCACGTGCTTAGAACAACTGCAAAAATCTAACAAGACGTGTCCGCAACATCCGATCAAACAGACGCGGAAAGCATTGCGAATAGCACTATGTTGTGGCTTATGAACAGTTGCTATTGGGTCCTCTTTAGGTAGGTATTGTAAGAGTTAATATGTCAGTTGAGAAAAGTTCTGTTACTTTACCCACATATCATATGATGCTATTTGTAAGCCTTTACCATATACGTTGGTATCACACTAAAAATTAATTAATTAATTAATTAAATCATAAATTGCTAGAAATTAGATAGGTAGGTACATCTACGTAAATATGCATCTTACCTCGTGGCTCTTCAAAATATATTATAGTGACATCATTTTTTTCAAATGCTTATTGAATTGTGAATGTTGGTAAATTATAAAAGGTATCTTACATATTCCAACATGAAAATATTTTTTGGTTTTTTCGTACCTATCATTTTCTAATAATATTTTAATTAGTCGACTCTTCGAACTTCGTCCACTTGGCACTCAATACTCTCGCCTACTCTGCAAGGACCTGTTGGTTTGAAGATATGTTTGTGTATGTAGGATGATCTGTAGATTCAAATGTTTTTGTGCATTTCAGATTTCAAATTATTTTGTCACCTTATACTAAGTGTATATGTATGTAGTTTCTAAACTACAAAAAAATATGGGACAATCTTTGAAGCAAACATAAAAATTATAAACAAAATCGGTCTACGCATTAATTAATTAAGCCCCAAGATACCTATATTTTGACATTTACCTCTCTCCCACAAGAATCCAGTGAGTGGGATAAAAATATCATGTACCTAATCTTTCTCGGAAAATCAAGTACTTAAGTACCTAGATGCCAAATTTCTTCACAATCGGTTGAGTAGATTCGGCGTAAACGCAATGGAGAATGGGCAAAAAAATCTAAAAATGTACCTATTCAGCTTCCTATTTTTAATCGCCTGCAAATAGTTTTTTGAATATCTTCAATGTACATACAGAGTTCACTACTTTACAGATTTATGTATAGATAGATAGATAGATTTTGAGAAAGATTTCAATCTGATGTACTTACCTTGCGTACATATTCTTGATGATAGCTCTCTGTGCAATATAATCTGTGTGTTTTTTCAAATTGAAATAAATATTTTTTTTGAACATGGTAATTAAAACGTGATTTGAATGCAGAGACAACAGACACAATAACTACACTTTACAGCTATAACATAACTAACAATTATTTGATAAGACACTAATAAACTTCAAGGCGCGATCTAACAATGACGTTCTAGGGTTCCACATCATTGGAAAATACCTGATTATAGAGTACTGTTTGTAAATTTTGAGAAAAGGGTATCAAAACTAAAGAAAATTGGTTACCTGAGTTTCATATAAGTACTATTTGGACTTCAAAGGGAAAATTTGACTGGTGTCTTACCCACCACATCTACGTTTCGAGGAAAGTATTTTTTTCCCTTTTACTTAACCAATTTTACTAATATTTTACACTAAATTCAACAATTATTGTGAAAAAATTACGACCATCTTCATTCACGATGGCGACAAAACACTTTTTTTGGAATGGGTGAAAACTTCTAAACTCGTGTCAGGACACGACGTGACCTCGTAAGACAAAAATTCGTTAGACGGATAGCTTTAATGCAACATTCCATCGCCGGCGCTTTAACGCTACGACAAGCGTAAAACTTTGTATGTGTTATTAGACGTCTTTATTTTATTTAGCGCTTTACTTGCTATTTTATCACAATAAACTTAAATAGAAACAGAAAGCTCTTAAACCCTTGACAGTTTAATGTTCCGTGTGATATTATTAGACACTTTGTTTCATTCTGAGATCTGATGTATTAAATTATTGTACTGTAAAGTGGACCTAAACTGTTTCTTGTTTTGAATGCTTTGCAGTTTGTGGGTAGATAAAATAGATAGATATTATAAACTAATAGTAAAACATCTTTAAATTTATTTGCGACTTGTAGATATATCATAGTTTCTAAGTGAATAGAAATTACAGTACAACATTGTGAAGAAGTTTAGCTGTTTTCGAAAAAGTTGTAACGAAGAAAATAATAGTCGAAGGAAAATCGATATAGACATACATATTATACTGAATTGAATTATGAATAAGTTTGAAAAATTAAATATATCATCATATTTTATCTCATAATACTATTTTAACTGGCCGAAGTAAATTATGAAGTGGCCGTACTAGTAGGTAGCGTACTGAAGTTTCTAGGTTTAGCACAGAATACTAGGTACTAGGTGGGTAGTTACTAATAGTACTAATAAGATATACTATTTTCATAATAAGATATACTATTATTACAGTGCGAACCCAAAGATGTCAGATTAAGCACAAGACTATTGTATTCTACCACATAAATAATAGTACTTTCATAGAGATATAATTAAAGCAATTCGTGCAAAATTATGGCCCAACCATTTCAAAATATCAAAAATGGACAACGTTAATAATCAAGTTTTCACTTTTGCCGACACTCCCGGAGTGCAACCCATCTTTTTCTAACTCATAAGTTTTGTAGTTCTGAAATAAATACACTAATCCCCCAAGCATCCCAAGATCCCCAACCACAGAATAGTTATATCGAAAAAAAAATGCAATTTGCAATTGACCACCAAAAAATGTATACTTACGTATGACAAAACAACAAATTCCTGAGAAAGCAGGAAAGACTGTGCGTGAATGGATTGCACTCACCGGAAGCTGAAGATCCCAAATATATTCAGGTCGACACAACACGCCACTAAATTGTTTTATTATCAAACAAAAATAAACATAGGTACTACTAGTAAATAACAGTACTAATAAAAACTCAAAAAAACTCTTCGATTCGCAACCGAAACATTATCAGCAGAATTCCACTGCACTCTACGAAGGTCGAGTACAAACTACTACATGCTATACATATGCATGTGTACAGTTTTTTGGCAAGCAATAGTGTAATGACGGCGGTAGGTAATATCAGTGATTAGTAAATTTAGCTCTGGAAACGTAGATAATAGTGAACTCTACAAAACGTGTCTCAATCTCAAAAAGCTATACATTTCCAACAACTGTTAGCCGTCATCCGTAAATCCTCACTCCACCTGACAATATGGTGTTGTGGTCAACATTCTAGGCCATTTCGTGCTTCTCTTCTAACATCGTGACCATGAGTCTGTAAAAAAGTTTTGTGATAACTCGCTCGGAAAGTAACGCAGGATACGTACCTAACATATCTCAGCCTAAGTTTCCTTATGCACCATAACCATCTATAGCTTCTAAGAAAACTGAGTATCGTTGAAGACCTATCCAGAGGTACAACAAGAGCATCTATGATTAGTCAAAGGTCCTTAGGTCTCCCACTGTGATGGTGGCAAACCAACCGGGCAAGTTCAACCCTGTTCCATGTTGTTTTTATTAGAAAGTTGAAAAAATACATTAACAGCTACGCAAACCAGGAATTGAATATAGGAACACCGTGTCGTGCACACCAGTACCATACCACTATACAGAGGCTACTATTATATATTTATGACCATTAAAAAACCCGGTTCCTTGTTGGCCTCGTTTAATAATAGATACCTTGTTTAATGATACCTTGTATCACATCTATCTAGCTCTTTTTAATATACCTTAAACTGAATTAGGTAATAGGTATAAAATGTGAGACAACGAGGCCTGCAGGGTTACTCTTGAATCTCGATTTCATGGATATTTGAAATTAGAATAGTACCTAATTACCTACTATTAAATGTGGATTGAAGGAACCGTTTTACAAAAATGTGCTTAGTTAAACTTTTGTCCGTTTTTGGTGTCTAAACTTTTGATATTACCTAATCACTAACTTACATTAATCACGGTGCCGATACAAAAAATTTATACTCGTATAATTATTATTGTTGTCAATAATTATTATGTTCACTTGTGAAGCAAATGACAGTTCGTGGTATAAGTAGGTACGTTTTAAAATTGAACTGAATTAAGTTTTTTTACTAGAATTTCTATGCATATTGCCTACCTTGACTAAAATCCCTATGTATGCCCCCCTATGTATGTTAGTCGCTGTGTTAAATTAGGGAATTAGAATGTCATTAAATTTATTTAACATACCTAGACCATACAAAAGGCACTTGTTTTAGGCCTATTGTGCAAGTTCAGCCTATAGGTTATCGTACTCTCCGTAACGAAATATGACCAAGTCATCATGGTGGCAAGGTTAGGTAAGACGATGGATCCTTACCCGGGCCCGTTGCTGCACAACAATCTAGGTACTACCAGTAATAATTAAATTAAATAATAAGCTCTTCGGTATAATACATGGTAGTAATAATTATTAAGAATACTTTTTAATGAAGTAGCCTATGTGTGATGTACCTAGCTACCTGTCCCTGTCTTATCTAAAGACAAATTCGACATTCAGGATAATAGGTTGGGACAGGCCCACCGCAAGCGGGCGTGCATGGCTTTATGCCGAAGGGGACGGCAAATTGAGCATCTCATCTCGTAATATTCCAAGTCATTGTCAAAATAAATAGTATTCCATAGGGCTAACTTTACAAGTTTGGAGTACTGCTTTCAACTCTGGTCTCTGGGCACAGCTCTTCAGTAGCAGCAGCTGCTTCCTTTCGACCACATCCAACACACAACGTCTCGAATTGTCAATGACCGAGCAATTATCAATCGCTTTGTTTCTTTGTCCTTGCGTGGAGATGTTGGGTTTACTTAGTGTTTTCCACCACAATCAAAATGTCACGTAGCCTACGACATTCCTCGTAGTACAATTATGTCACTTCGCTATCCAAATTTCGTCGTCATCGGTTCGGTATATTCTGACTTATAGGAAATAAGAAGTCGTAAAGATATTATTACGCTCTCTGTGTAGAATATCTGTTTGCTGTCTTACCTGGCAGCTCGTAAAAGGCGAAAAAAATGGAAAAGGGACTATTACCAACAAGACCCCTGGTGGTAGAGTGCCGTGTAACAATTTGCCCGGGTAGGAACCCATGCCTTACCTATTCCTGGCACTATAATGACAATATCATGTTCCGGTCCGGAGGGCAAGGTAGCCGGTACACTTGTACAATTGGCTTAACACCCCGGCCACAGGTAATGGATATGCGTACGCCTGTGGGCGGCAATGATTACTTTCTATCAGATTTGGAGGCCACCCTTTCAATCTGCTAGAATTATTGTATTTAAATTGCACTTATTCTGTATAGGACAGATTCTGGATTGGACAGATTAATAATTGAACAAATTCTCTGTAAGTCGGATTCTGTATTCGACAGATTCGTCATTGGGCAGAAAGTTTACAGTCAAGTACAAAATACTTATTTATCACGTATGCATTGTCCTTTAATGGCACTCAGTGCTGGACACTAGTCAAGCACTGTCCAAGAAATTCCCTTATTTATTATTATGTATTGTATGTTTATAAGAACAGATATTTATTAGAGGAAATGTGATGCCCATTCTGTGAATACAAGGAACAAAAACAATCTTTTGCATGTATCACTTCTCCACAGAATTAACATTTTTTTAAAGTTTTATACTCTTTAATATTAAGCTTCCCAAAGCTTACCTAGGATGAAAACAATGTATGTTAAGCAAATTTATTAAATGTTTACAATTGCTGTTTTATTCAAGACTGTTTTTCTGCCAAATAACAAATCAGTCCAGAAGAGAATCTGCCTAACAGGATATGACGAATTACGAATCTGGCCAATCCGGAATCTGTACACAGAATAAGAATTCTGTAAACAGATTAAGGAGTCCAAATAAGGGGTCCGGCGTCGGTCTTGACTACTGGAGGTCACAGGTTCGGACAACAAAAAAATTAAAAGTGTATTTAATAATTTTTTTTTAATAACATTTCCCAGGATTGGTTTGCCCAGTGGGCGATAGGCTTGCCACCTATCACATCATGGGACTTATTGTCTTCAGCTAATCATCGGTTCACTGGTTGTGCCGCTGCCTACCACTTTGGGAATATGGGCGTAGATATTTCTAGTATTTTTTCACAAGTAATGGAATTGAATATCCTAAAATGTTGTCAGTTTTCAGTTTGGATTGTAAAAAAAGACTAAAAATTTGTACTCATATATTCTAAACCATTTCTTTATATACAATAGTCTGCTTATTTACAGGTTTCAAACCATCAAATGTATAAAAAAATATACTTGGTAATATAGCTAAAAGAAATATATACAAAATTTTGCTTAAGGGTGGTGTATGTCCAAAGGGGAAGAACCAAAATCCTCTACGATTCGCATCTCTTATGTGATGACTAGAAAATGCAATTATTAACATATATGTCAGTAAAAATATGTTTAGTTTTCTCTTATTATAACTATATATTAATAAAACTAATGTAGTGATTATCCACAATGTAGTACAGTGAAATACTCCTCTTTGTTTCAAGTTGGTTAAATCCTGAAAATAATATACACAAATTCAAATGTAATCTAGTTAACATTTTTTTTTTTAACTTTCACAAGACCTACTCAAAAACTCATTATTACTGGATTGGACTTTTTTTTTCATGTAGGTTTAAACGTTTGGTTAATCCTCAATAACTAAGTAAGCTATTCTATTAGAATGTTTCTACTTAATGGAACTGGCTAAAATGTTTGTGGAACCTTAATCATTTTTAAGCACATAAGTTTTTAAATTGTTTTTGTACTTTGATGCTTTAATTTTTGACTATATGGTATAACCAAACTAAGGCTTTACCTTTCAACATTATATGTGAAATTGTTGAGAAGTATTGTACATGAATATTATTGTAAAAATACACAGCCTCAAATGACAGGCAGCATTTAAAATAGCCAAGCTTACCCTAATAGAAATGGTGCAAATGAGGCATGTCATGATGTCATTTGACCGCCTCATTGGTCGAGTGGCTAGCGTACTCGCCTAACTGCATCGATGAATTGCAAGGCTTGGGTTCGATTCCCGAGGGGGGCATGCATTTGTGTGATAAACATTTAGATGTCTGCATTTCCGGGTCTGGGTGTTTATTAAATTTATTCTGGTTTATATTTAAGTATTTCTAAGTATTAGTATCGTTGACTAACACCCATAACACAAGCATATAATTTGCTTACTTTGGGGTTAGATTCAATTTGTGTAACTTGTCCAGGGATATTTATTTATGATGATATGTTATCCACTATAAAACTACAGAATGAAATGGTACTAGACTTATATCCTACAACACAGATTAAAAAAGACCACAATGAGATTTAGCATGGACACATACTCAAAACCTAATATGCAAAACAACAATCTCATCATGTGATTTCTTATACATATAATATCCTACTACTCCACTAATCTTACTTTTATTTGTGAGACCACAATCTTAAACTATTAGGTAAGTACCTATAGTAATAAGTTTAATAGATACCTGAGTATCAAAAATGTTTTAACAGAAAAAAAAAATTACCTTCAAATAAATTGATCTGGCTACAATAAAATGATCAACATCAATCAACGATGATATTGCTGTGCAAAATATAACATTATAGATGTAGGCTTGTGATGATATGTTTATTCCATAGCTAAAAAATAACAAACTTGAGAAAAATCCTATAACAGCATGAACCGAGCTATCTGCCAGAGCCCGTAATATAAATGAATCAGATTTAGATACAACATAGTCACCGAAAACCGCCGAACCACATATTGCAAAGGTTAATAGAAATGTTACGAATTTCATTCTTATAAGAGAAGTACCTATGTCACATAATTAAGTTTGAATGTATTATCCAATTATTGGAGAAACGGCAAAACGATTAAAAGAGTCTCATGATTGTTATTTTTTAGTTATATTTTTTTATAGAAAATAAGATCCCAATATGTAAATTGTAAATAAAATAAAGAAATGTCATATCATCCATCGTCGGCAGTGTGACCAGATTTAATTTTAAGAAAAT
>NJDD01003388.1:221751-253062 GCA_002245505.1 Calephelis nemesis | reverse complement strand
CGCCGCCCGCCTCCTCCGCCTAGCGACACAACACACACACTACACATTCGTACACCACACACACCACACACACACCACTATCGGGACAGTATATTAAATTGTTTGCGGACTTTAATACTTGTCAGGCCGCGTTTGCATATTAAAAGTATTTTATTTGAACTTTATTATTTACGGTTGTATATTTTGGGTGCTTTGAAGCTGGGTACGTTTGCCTTGACATTTTTGACTGTCTATGTGGTTATTTAATACTGAATGGAATATATAAATTAGAGTAGATGTTATTAAACTGAATCACACATTAAGATAAATAAAATGCAATAACAAAAGTAGTTTACGTACTAAAATTACGATATAGCAAACAATAATACTTATTATTTCGATTATTTTTAAATTACAATAAAATACTAAAAAAATATACTGAACCATTACGGCAATAATTTGACAATAATGCCAATCCCACAGCTACTAAACCACCACTAAATTTACAGAATTTAAACGATATATTATAGATACCATGGCTATTAATTTTTTAATGTTAGTTTTTTTTTTATAAAATAGCAATTAAAATTTTAGCAATAAAAGAAACAGATCGTTTATAGCAAACAATATCGAACGATGCCGGCTCTTTACGGCGTTGTACAAATTTCCAATATATTTTATTATTTTGATTGTTAATAAAACAATATTGATTAAATTATTTGCGTATACTAAAATCATTTGCGTATTAATGTTTAAAAATATCATCTTGCCACAAAAAAATTAAACACACATTGAAGAGATGTGTCGTTTATTAATCACTATCTAAAATTGTATTCTCAACCAATAACATGATGCCACGTCATTGAAGTGTAAAATGTTATTGGCTGGATGTCAATTTTGGACAGAGTTTTTTTTTTAAAACAAGCTTCTTATGTTTTTTAGTAGTGGTAGTATCCAAAACTACACCTATGTAAAATCTGAGTATGTAAAAATATGAATTATTTTGAGAGAATTCTTAAATATGTGAAGGATGCGAGACAAGACGGGTTTCATTGCGAGCGAGATTATCACTAATAAGAGATATCTTACAGCTAATCTAAGTTATACAAAAAAAGATGAATAAAATGTACATACAGTGTACAATCTCGATATTAACTCAATTAAGTTGGACTTTTGACTTGAACTTTACGCAATATCGTTGCCTTTTGTAAGATTTACAACAATTAGCCTGATTTGGCAATTGAACTACTAAGTTACTAACGTAATTAATTCGAAATAGGAAGTCTTGGAAAGAGAACCTTCTTACCCTATGTCCATAATTTGTAAATGATAAAATGTTTGTTAATAGAGACGATTAGTTGTTTCATGTGAATAGTGTAGTTAGGGTAGTAACGCTTTGTACTATCTACGTGAAGGTAAGCTAGGTAGCTACACTACATAATATATACTTTGTAAATTAGCTTTTGAATTTTTGTGAGACGCACACATTACTATTATTTTCAAAAAATATATAGCATATGTTATAAATCTTGAATATTTCTGTGAGATCGATATACACCAAGTAAAATAAGTAATAGAGAGTCTTTTAGCATATATTATGTTACTGTGAAAGCTGTTAATTGGCAGATAGTTTTTACAAGTAAATCTTAAGATTCAACAACATTAGTTTGTAAGAGTTCGGACTTTTACACTAGCAATATGTAGTTTATATGATATAAATCCTTCAACTTGAGTGACCTCTTTATATTGTAATAGTTATTATCTAAATAAATACATTGTCAATGGTGTTTGGTTTTTTAATTTCGGCATCAGTACAATAGTCGACCTAAAATATACCCAAATCGTCATCGCTCAACACGTTATCGTGGCCTACCCACCTTGATATCCCAAAAGAATATTTTCACGTGGAGTTTTCCTCAAACATATAACGAGGGCAGGTAGCAATCTCATCTGCTAAAGATAATCTTATTCTGATAGTTCTAAAACAACCAAGGTGCATGCACGGTAATTAAGACGCCTTTCTCTTTCTCTCACAAATAAGAAAGATTGAGGCAAACAGCTGCCACATTTACGGATGATTTTTATGTTACAGTAAACTGCATTGTCGGATCCGTCATCGTCGCCAAATGATGTTTATTATTTTGACGAAATTTAAGGGAGAGATGAGATTCTAATTTTACAGACCGCGTTTATTTTAAAACTTTTTCTTTTTATGGCTATCTTCGGCTCTTTAATACTTTTCTTAACATAATATTATATCCACGTAGTAGTCATAATTGCATGCAAGCACTTAATAATATCTATATAATATATAAAAATGAATAGCTAAATGTGTTGGTAAGCGCATAACTTCCGAACGACTTGGCTAATTCTTTTATTATTGTGTTAGTTATTATCAGGAGAAGGTTTTTGTGAAGGGAAAAACCAGGAAAGTTGTAGGGTAAATGGGAATAATAATACTGTATTATTTACCATACTAAACGGGTGAAACGCAGTTCGCCGAAACAGCTAGTTATATATAAAATTACGTAATAATTATCAGCAAACTGAAAATTTATTTCTCACAAAAAGACGATTCACATCCCTATAGCTTTTATTCATATTTCTGTCTTTCAACTTCGTCAACAATACCAGAGATTTATGTATATTGTCTTTGACAATACTAAGTCAGTCTCATCGAATGGAACACATATACATACCTGTACTAAAAGTCCGATGAAATTGTAAAAACCGCGAGGTTCGCGACCTAGTACCTCAACATAGTAGTCATTGCAAAAAAAATCTGTACAATCATATTTACTAGCACTTTATTCCAAACACACTTCTTGCCCGAGCACATACACACTTACACTCGCTTCACTGTCTACTTCCTTAAACATAACATACAAATAAACGTTCACATTTAACGTAATATGAACTCATAAACAAGCGATTCATATAACCGACTGGCACACAAGCGAATCATATTTATTTGTTTTACATTCGGATTCACATTTGAGATACAAGACCTACATAACAAAAGAACTTTCACGTCTGTTGACAAACGTTCTGTCATGTGGCCTGGAAAGTAGGGTAGCCAGTAGAATAGCACACTTGGTCTTACATCTCGGCCATAGGTCAGCGACGCACCTATAACGTTTATGATGTCTATAGGCCACGTCTGTCTCTTACTATCAGGAGATCCGTTTGCTTGTGCGCTCATCGTCCTGGTGAATGTATAAGGCATATACCAGTTGTTTTGACATAACCAAATAGCCAAGATTATAAAATCAGCAAGTTGCCCTTCGAGCAATCGTGCAAACTTGTCGGTTTTGAAGTGCCTTACTATAAGTCAACACTGGAGCCAGTTTTTGGGAATAGTCATGCAGTGCTCTGCTAGGACTGGACTATTGTCGCCAATAAGGCTGAAATCTTGCTTGTAGATCAGTTGGAGCGCCGTAACAGCCGAGCAGGAAAATTGATAAAATACACAGACTTAGTTTACAAGGCTACCGACACGTTTGATATTGACTCAGCAGCAATTATCGATTGTCATTTCAGTTAACGGTCCCTAGCGAAGAGTCTTGACCAACACGTTGAGAGACTCTCACTTTATTCCTGGATTAAGGGCTGGATTCAGAAGGCAGCAATTTTGAGGAAGGCACATATTGTGCGAAGATTCCTTAGTCTTCTGTTGACCTTTTGAATCCTTCAATTTAAATAATAAAGTCAAAATACAGAGTGCCTTTTTTCTAATACCTACCATAATGGCGTAGTTTTCTCATCAAAGTATCAACACAATTGCTTGGGCCAATCACGAAGTACACCAAGTGCATCCTGTCAGTCCGCCAAGGCTTCATAAAATTACCTTTAATATGCAAAGCCAGCAGCGAATGTTGACCTGTACCTTTTGTAGCCAAACTGTTTATTAAGAAATACTTTTTTTTAATATATTAACATTTAAGTAAGCTTATTTTTTTCAAATACTTTACTGGCGATATTACACTTTACTCCATTCGTTTGTAGGATACTCCTGCCAGATTTAAACGCAAATTTCGATCAGGAAAAACTCCACTTGACTTTTACCTTTTTTTTATGATATTTATTATTATAAGGCAAACAATCAGACGGATTTCCTGATGGTGAGAGATTCACGCCGCCTAGAGAAAACAAAGGTGGTAACGGTGCGTTGCCAACCTGAGGCCGGGATGTTAAGCCCCGAGTAAAAGTAAGTTTAACAGCTACCTTACCCTCCAAACCTAATGGCGACAGGAATAGGTAAGGCTGTGGTACCAATCCGGGTGAGTCGCTGCGAAACTACCACTTAGTCAGATGTCATGGGGTAAGTGACGATAAGCCAATGTTCGCCTTTTACGACCTGCCTAGCAGGAAGGCAGATGGTCTATGTGCAAAGGAGCCCGGACCAACACCGGGTTCAAACCAACTGAACCAATAATTTTAAATTTTTCATTTTGAAGGATAAAGGCTAGTATTACATACTTTGTATCAATAAATAAAAATTTAAATTTTATCCTGAACATATTGCTTCAGTTTCTAATCATTGTACAGTTCTGGAAGATGAGGTGCGAGTTCTGGGTACCTAGTTTCTGAAGCAACAATGGTAAAAAACTTTTCATATTCCAAGTTTCGTTATATTATGACCAAGAATTTAGGCCACATGCACAAGTCTACCGGCTACTCTACCCGCCTGTGCGAAACACGACAACAGCGAGCAGTGCTGCTAAGGTGGCAGAAACTAATAATAGTAGAACAACCTGAATACTTATATTGCATTTGTGTACCTATTTAATTTGTTCTACGTAAGTATCTTCACGCCCATATCCCCGAAGAGGTAGGCAGAGGCACAACCAGGGCACCTACGACTAGCCGCAGATACTAAGTCCCACAATGTGATAGGTGTCAAGCCTATCGCCAACCTGGCACATATCCAATCCCTAGCTAAGGTTTTTTTTATTAGAAAGTTGGAAAAATCCAATTTTCTTTTTGTTGCCCGACCCAGGATTCGAAACCGGGACCTCAAACAGTCAGGTCTAACAACTGAACCACTAGACCATGGAGGCGAAAACTACACTTTACAATTTCGTTCTACGTCCACAGGAAAAAGTTCCGCTAGCACAACGTTGGAAGCACATTTTTTTTCATGTTGGTCCGTGTGTTCTCCTGTTGGACAGCGTGTAAGATGAGCATAAGTTAAACGTCCATTACCGACAAGACGACTGGCGGTAGATTGCTTGTCAAGAACAAATGGAGAGTTGATTTGTATAATTATTATGTCTCGGGTTTCAGATATGTTTTTTTTCTGATTAATTCACATTTAATCATTTTCATTTGATAAAACGTCCATGTTAATACTTCCATAAAATTTTTAAAATTTTTCACCGGTTGCTGTGCAGCAATTTGCCCGGGTAGGGATCATTGCCTTACATATCCTTGCCACTACGATTCTGCAATGTTCCAGCCCTGACGGTAGGCTAGCCGGTAGACTTTCACAATAGGAATAAAATGTCAGCCACGGAACAGCGACGCGCCTGTAACATCTAAGGCGTCTATAGGTCACCGTTATCTCTTACCGTCAGGAGAGCCGAGTGTTTGTATATTGACCTCTTACTCATAAATTATTCTGTTTCACTTTAATTTCTTTAAAATCGTACTAGTAAATTTTTACAATACATTGATAATGCATATCACTAAGATTTTGTCCACAGGAAGTATGAAAAGGTGAAGCCAGGGGCGGTCTTAGATTAATTTATAGGTGGTGCGAGATCTCGTGGTGGCGCCCCTCGACTCCTAACAAAAAAAGGCTTTTTCTAATTATAAATCTAAACAACATAATTTGAGCGCACACGATTGATAGACGTTCAGTGATCGGGAGTTTCCGGCGCTTCACACGTGACGGCGGCGCCCGGTGTCGTCGCACCGCCCTAGGGCCGCCGCAGCCAGGGGCCATTGCAAAAATAAAACAAGGTGTCATTTTCTAAAATCATGTTTTTTTACATTCTTACAAAAATGATCTTCAATGAGAATCCGTAGTTCATTATTAAATTGCTAGACAGTTGCAAAATCCGCAACAAAATTTACACGCTTAGCAAAAGTAATGTTAACACAAATGCATCATAATATATATTTAATTAATCTAAATAATCTTGCCATATGGCGAATACAAGAGATGTTTTATAATAAATTATTAACTTATTTTATAGAGAGCGGAGCCGGCGCCAGCGACGACAGTCGTTTAATGTTAAATACCAGTAAGCTCAAGTTTAGGTTTTTACATATACATAATTACATGAAAATGAATATATGTTAGGCCCCTCGCCCACGGCGACTTTTTGTAGCGATGCAGTCGCGCGACTGCATCTCTTCTACACGTGTTAGTCGCATTTGCAACGCGCTACTAACGCGCTACTGCATCGCGATTGTATCGATACAAACGCGAGACCGCGTCGGACGACATTAGAGAACGGAGGGGGGAGGGAGTGTGGCGCGGCGCGTGAGTGGGAACCGGCATCAGTGCAACACAGACAGGTCCAGAGTGCGTGCTGTTGTCCATCACAGGCGCAAAATGGAGTCGTTTGATACTGTTTCTTTAACAATTCTACGTGCAGTAGTATGTCCACATTTAAAATCTATATGAAGATCTGTGAAATTACATCCAGTTGCTAAGTACCTGAAAAAGAATATAAATTATTAAAGATTGCATTATATTTATGGCCTGAGTCTTATTTTACGAAAGTTACATGCTACTAAACTACAAGTGTAAAGTGGCAATACTGTCATATCAGCCAATCACGTCGTGCGGTCCTGCAACGCGATTGGCTGATATAACTTTGTTGGCACTTTACACTTGTAGTTTGTTACTTTCGTCAAATGAAGTCCTGTTGATTAAACTTGTATATATTTTTTTCAGCTGTGGAACTCCAGAAAAAATGGAAAAGTTTAAAAGATTCCTTTAACAGAGAACGGGCAAAGGAAAAAAACTGTTCCAGTGGGTCCGGGGCTAAACCGAGAAAACAATATGTGTACTATAAATTATTGTCATTTTTACAACCTTTGACCGAAATCAGACCGCCAAGTCGATCTACAGTTACTGAGGGAACCGACTCCGAAGACTGTTTTGAATCTTTTGTAATACCAAAATCAAAGAAGCTTAAAACAAGTGATGATGCACAAAACAAATTATACGAAATTCTGACTGAAAAATTGAACCAAGTCGCGCCAACCATTCAACATCCAGATCAACATTTTTTACTTTCTCTTTTTCCACATTTTCATTCCATAAAGGAAGAATATAAACTCGATGCAAAAGCCGAAATGATAAATTTGCTTCGCAAATATAACAATATGGCACAGACGTCTGCATACGTCAGTCACTATGGATATTAGTCTGGATACCAAAGCTACGACACAACAGCTCGTACAAGTACTGAAAGTAGCGTGTCGCAATCGCAACTAATAAGTAAAAACAACACGTTGCCGACGCCTTCTAGTACCAACATCAATACTGCAGCTACATTGCAATATAATGATAATGAATATAATTATATTAATGATGATTCTACACAAGATTCTATTATCACAAATCTATATTCGCCGTAAAGTAAAAATTAAAAAAATACAAACCTGTAAAATTCTGATTATAGTTACCACTGTGCAAAAACATTAAAAGATAATTAATATAATATTTGCTTTTTCTTACCTTAAAGTTATGGTTAGTCGTTCTTCAGCTGATATACATTGTCTCATCATTGTATTTCTGCGTGTCAACTCTGGTTTTACAATGGAAAGCAATTCACAAAACGTCGAATATGACATTCTATAACAACTTTTGAATTTAAGATCATAATTTTTGAGTATTTTGAATGTTGTTACATGATGTCCACAAAGTAATCTCTGGGTATTAAATGGATGTATCCAATATAGACGCTGCTTCCGTTGCCTACGCTTCGGTTGCTTACGTAAAAGTAGCAAAGACAACGTGAAAATGTTGCCTCAACGGAGTCCATCTTGCAACTGTACTGATCCAAGGTATTTTTGTGTCGTAACTGCATCGCGACCGAATAGCGTTTGCATCGCGACTGAATCGCGTTTGCATCGCGACCGAATCGCGTTTGCATCGCGACTGAATCTGGTCCCGTGGGCGCGGGCATACAGCTAGCGACTGCTTCGCGTCTGTATCGATGCTACGTGCGAGTGCATCGCGACTGCATCGCTACAAAAAGTCGCCGTGGGCGAGGGGCCTTAGGCCTTTGGCATTTTGTTACGAAATTCCACTTCGAAAAAAAATTTAAGGCAACCATTCTATGGACCTGCCACCCTCGTCAGGAATTTTTCCGTACAGAATTCGAGTGGGTTGTATGGGGCTCCATTATGTTTCGGAATTCCGAAACGGCATTACATAAAGAAACTCCCAATGAATGTGGCGGGCCTTGTGATATATTTTTTGTGCGTGGTAATAGAAGACAGGGGAGTGGTATAGGCTATTTTTATAAATATTGCCTTTTATAAAATTTATTGTAAAGGAGGAGTTTTATTTTATGCATGAGAAACCCTGCTTTAATCATTCTTAAATGATACTAGTTAGCCATTTTTGTCTTGTTTTAAAACTTTATCAGTAACAACCAAACTGCAACATATTAGACAAAATTGGTTGCTTTAACTACCAAAACGCTTTATTTATAACGTAAAAATAAATGCAGCATTAAAATAAATCTGGGTTAAACACATTAGGCCAAAACTAGAGACATTGTCAAGTCAAACTGTCTTACTTTCTATTTTAGAGATGGCACTGTCTATTGCTTTATATTCCAGAATTAAAAGTAATTTAGTGTTCGATTAAAAATAGACCAGTGTCATTATTCGTCAAGCCTTATACTTTATTATTACAATACACAACTCAACGAGAACTCCTTCTGCTGATCTAGATCTAAATAGAAAAGTGATTACATAAAATTAATTTGTAGAACACAGTTATTAGTGGTTATTCTGTCATTCAAAAAACATTTAATTACAGATGTATGACATCTTTTACACGAAGCAAAAACAAAACGAGATGGAACATTTTCGACATGAGATTGGTCTGGACATGACAAATTGTGACGTGTTTAATCAACGATAATGATAATAGATTAAACATCCAAAGAAATGTCGTGTACAGACTAAGTTAACAGTACTAAAAGTGTTTCGTCTCTTTCTATTACTTTCTTAAGATAGCGACAATTTAAAAGTTTCATGACCAACAAAATGACCACCTATGAATGGCACGAGTAAGCCGCCAGTCGCGGACGCCGTTCCACGTTCACATTATTAAATATAGATTTAATTAAAATTCAAATACTAACTAAATGCAAAAGTTAATTATTGCGTTTGTATTGCAGGCGGCGGTCTCCCGCAGCCGTTGCGGCCCGCTCCGGACGAATCGCACATTTGTCAACACCGTATTTGCAGCAGTTTCATAAAATTCCCCCAAAAATGTGCAATGAATTTTATTTTATCTAAATCTAGATTATCTTGTTTATATAATAAACCATTTTTATAACAATAGCATATTTTTGAATTTTCGTATATCTCACACATAAATTTTGTGAATCCGAGGTTTAGGTTTAGGATATGAACCTGCACAATGATTGCTAATATAGAAGACGTAAATGTGTTGATAAATGTGCGAAAATCTCAATCCTCCTTTCGCACTACGGATCGTGCGGTATGCGGGCATAACTACGGTGAGATCGATACAAATGTACAGCTTGTATCAATTTTTTATTCAATAAAAAAATATATAAATACCGTTCCGGTTATAAACCACAAAAGAATTGGCAGAGGCGCAACAACCAAGCTGTGACCAGTGATTACAGGCCAGTGATTAGTCAACAGCATTAGTATCTACGGTGTCATAGGCGGCGAGCCATCTATTCGGGCACTTGTGTAATCCCGACAGTTAATGTTCCTCACAAATAATTGACCTTTCTTAAACATAAACCGAGATATCTGTATAAACAATCATGCCTTAAATACGAAACAAAATCGCATATAATCATAGTTCAGAGTTCGTACTTTTTTTACATAAACTCCATGTAAATTTATGTTTGTAGCTTTAGAAGTGATTGTACAGACGTTTGTTGCTGGGATAGTGAGTCATACCCGTCCAGTAAGCAGGTCCACACGCTGGGCCACACTGTGAATGGGCGCCATTAGATCTACAATATCACCAAGTATGTATAGCGACCGTTTAAGACTAAATAGTAAAAATCCTGTTTTAACCCAAAGAATGACAGACAACTAGGAACTAGTATGACTTGCATGCGCCTCGCCAATTTCCCCACAATGCTAACATGTCTCAATTATGTAGTGTTATTTATAGCCATCAAACTTTATTTACAGGTAAGGTCCACTAATCGTAAAAAACAAAGATGGCCGCGGTCTTAAGGCGAATCAGTCTGCTTGATGTGTTGTTGGCTACACACGGACACAAGACAAAAATATTATATTTTAGGCCATTTCTTATAAACTGTGTTGTAAACACACTGTCCTATTACACTTCCCTTTGTGACTGCTCTTAAATTCTTAAATATACCCAAATCGCTTTTTCTGAAATACAGAGAGTTTAAATCGAATAAAACCAATGGCCATTTTAAAAGATAAATTGTTCCAGGACATATCATTTTAAATTCATCAATATAATTTTGTTATAAATACAAAAATATTGGATTTAATTTATTTTTTTGGATCTTTGGTAATTTTTTTTGTATCATCTTTTGTAAAAGTTGATTGTTACTACGGACAAAATGTGCTTTTCTTTGCAAGAGTATTGAAAATATCGTGCACGATTAATACTGGCGGTACAAAGAGACTGTGTTAAACTAACTAAGCACACTTATTATATCACAATGTCCTATTAATTAATAAAATACCCACTAAAGACAATGATGTAATCTCACTTTAATAGGGTAATGACTATACTTTGTAACGTTTAAGTCAAATAGTCATTAATTTAATGCTCGGCCAAGATTATTCAATAACGAGTGCGATATATAGTTTGC
This sequence comes from Calephelis nemesis, assembly GCA_002245505.1. Taxonomy (NCBI): domain Eukaryota; kingdom Metazoa; phylum Arthropoda; class Insecta; order Lepidoptera; family Riodinidae; genus Calephelis; species Calephelis nemesis. The sequence continues at coordinate 242,047 of NJDD01003388.1, read as the reverse complement.
ACAAAACTGAGAAAATTTAATAATATACATTATTAAAATAAATACAACATTTATAACACAAAATAAAAGTTTTACGCAACTGTACCGACACAAAAGCGACGAAGTAAGAGAATGAGTGTGAGCGCCATACGCTCCCTCACTTCCCCGCATATTTCCTCGCCCATACCAAAAAAACAGTTCTGCGCAACGACATGTTACCTACTTCGGAAACGAATTTAATTTTGCGTCAACTGTAGGAGTTGCTTACTCGTATGTACTGCGAATATTATCCACCCCGTAAACTTCACGATCATGATAGCCTGTAAAAAAATGTTTGTAGATAACTCAGTACTGATGTACGTTTAAAAACTCGCCTCGAGTGCTAAGTTAAAGCCACTATAGTAAAGAATGACGATTGATTTGAAATAGTGATTTCAGATACGAATAAATTTATTCAGTCGACGCACAGTTATGGTTAAAATGTGAGTCAAAAGCGCATTCACGTCTTACCATTAGTTTAACATATTCGATTAAGTTATGAATTATAACTAAATTTAAAACGCCGCGTAGCTTAAGAAGAACGCTAGTGTGCAAGTATTATAGCGATGTGCGAATACTCAAATGTTTCAAGAACTGCATTGCAAATGTTTGAGTGAAATTCGCAACCATTGGCACGGAATAACAAAGCAAAATCTTTCCAGTCGTTAAAACTTTCTAAATGTTTCAAAAATCGACTAAAACGTTTCACTATCGCTCGTTATAAATCCTTTCGAAAATTTGTAAGCTACGTATTGGCTTTTAAATAATTCAGATCAACTTAAGGAGGAGAACACGCTCTGATCAAATCTTAATTTCAAAATTATAAAGTCCATTCATTCATTCATTGTCGTTATACAATAAAAAACGTTCCTAAGTGTGTACTTAATGTACACGTAAGAAGTTATACTTCTTTAGCGTAAATTATTAATTTAATGCATGAATATTTTTTTTATCTCCACCGACATTTAAAATTACTTGTAGTACACTTGAATACCTTAAATATCATTATCAGTTCTCAAGAAACTTATCAACCAACTTCATGTTGTGTTTAAGGTGTCGGTATAAAAATTCACTCATCCGTCTTCTCGAAAGCGCCAAAAGAAGTACAACTCCAAAAATGAAATCTTAATTTACATTATAGAACACATTACAGATTAAATAAATAAATAACGACCGTTCCGTCGGTTGTACGGAGGACAGAACCGTTAGTAAGTTATAAACCGTAGTCCGGCGCCGGTCTCATCGCGCCTCCTTGGCCGTCAGCTTCTCGATCAGCTCCTGCAGCGGCGCCAGCTCCCGCCGCTCGATCAAGTTGAATTCCTGTTTCACAACATTTTCATATTTTACTGCCGGTCGACTATTAATTGATATCTTTCATAATATTGTCTTATTTATTTAATAAACAGACATCTCTCGCTACATATCAGTATCTTTTTATAACGGCAAATGACGATACCTACTAGATATTTACATATCCATACTTATTATTATAAATGCGAAAATTTGTCCGTTTGTTGCTCGTTTTATATGCATATAGCTAAAGATCGGAGATCAAATATACACTATTTGTTTCAAAAAATCAACACCAAAAGGACTATAATAGGGAATGAAAGTGTATGAAAATCGTAAGTATTTATGCTGATCGTAAGTATTGATGCTATATTTATGCTGTTATATGTATGCAATAATTTTAATTTTTTTACGTTTGTAGAAATTGTTACATAATACGTAATAATATACTACAGTGAGGGGAGCAAACACTTGGTTTTTAACCAAAATATTAACTTCATAACTTAAACTTTCAAAAATTAGTTCGGTTGTCAGTAATTATAAATTACTATCGCCTCAATCAGGCATTTTTAAATATTACTTTATACTAGGAACATGCAGTTTAGTCATTTTTCATGAAATATGAATCACTGAACGCTTTATCATATTATATTTTAAAAACTTGAAGGGCGATGTTTTTTATACAAATACACATGTCAGATGATTTTTTTTCGCCGTATTGATCTGGGTCCCGTATGTAGAATAGACCATCTGCCTTTCTCTCTGGCAGTTTGTAACAAGCGAGCACAATATGTTAAATAAGTGATTGCTAATAAAACCACTGGTGATAAACACTGTACAGCAACTTCCTTGGATAGGGATCCACCCACCTTATCTTTCGAAAAAAATAATGATAAAATCGCGACGTGATAAAAAAATTGGAGTCGGTTTTTAGCTGTTTAACTGGGCTCAAATTATAAATTAAAGGTTTTTCTGACAAATGTTTTCAAAAATATAGTTTGATGAAAGAACGTTTTTTCCACTTATCTGATACATTCTTATGTGTATGTATGAGAGCTCACCTGCACGAAGAAAATGAAATGCTTAAAGGATGTGTTCAGGTGCGCTTCCTCCCCCAGCTGCACCACTTCAGGGAAGTGTTGGTGGTAGATATGTGCGTATACACGGAACAGACGCTTCAGAATCGTCTTAGCCATCGACAGGAAGTTCTTTGGGAATGGCACACCTACAAGTATACAATTTATCAGCAAAATGTATTCATAAATAATATAATAGTATGATATGTTTTATGAATACGTTTATTAGGCACTAGTTGTATGCACAGCTACAACTAAGTTATTTGCAATATACAGAAATTAATAAGAGTATATTATGTTGTATTTCAGGTCATAATTAAACCATATACCTACTAATCCACTAAAGAAATTTTAAGTCCTGCATCCCAAATTTCGCCCAAATCTAAAACACACGTCTGCTTTAACAAAATTAGTAAGATAGAATAAGAGTGGTAAGCCATCTCAGCGAAAAATCAAAGTATTTAAGTAGCCTTAAGTATTTTTTATACTTACATAAATGATTATAATAATATTACCTATTTTAGAAGGGAACAGTGTCTCATCATCAAGCTGGTCCTGGGCCCATGTCATTAGGTAATCTATATACTTTGGTGCTGAACACTTGATAGGTTTCTTGACTGTGTGCCCGTCTGCCCAGTGGTACTCGTACTTTGGTCCCGCCGACATCACGGCACATGATTCTTCCGTACAAAATTCTGTTATTGTCCCATATAACATATTTATTTGATTGAAAAAGTCCACAGCTGGAAAAAATTAACAAATCACTAATTGATGACACATTGCTGATCAGGTATGGCTAAGTGCTGTTATTGTTGCAAGAGGCAGTTTGCAATTTGTATTCATTACACTTAATACATATTAAAAATGTTAACCTTCAAAACAAGTCAATATACAAAGGCATTAATCTTTTAATCTTTTTCGAGGATGATTTTTTTAACTCTACATAAATCTCCCACAAGAGACTTAGCATGTAAATATGTATAAGTAACTCTAGAGTCTAGATTAATACAGATCCTAAGTGAATTCTGTTGAACTTTCAGCTATCTTTGGACTTTGGAGTCTGCAATATCAGAAGTGAGGGGCTTATACTTGTACAACTTAAAAAAATACTTTGGTACTGCAAGATAGTGAAATCCTTCACGTCAAGTACACACTCTCATATAATTAAAAAAACTCATTTGACTCAATAATAATTTTATTTTAAGAAATAACTTTTTTATCAACGTATGAGACAAATCAAACTTCTCATCAAGAGCAAAAATAAAAACGATTTATTGAAAGAAACAAGTAAAACTTTGACTAAAGTGACAGAATGGTTAAATAAAAATAATCTAAAAATAAATCTTACAAAGACAAAATTAGTTGAATTTCAAACACATTATAGAGTTACTAATAAATTAGATGTTATTTCAAATAATACTAATATTGAGAATGTAGATTGTACTAAATTCCTAGGAATAAAAATCGATAAATTTTGTAACTGGAAATCGCATATTGATTTACTTTGCAATAAAATTGATAGGTTTGTGTATGTGTTGAGAAGAATTAGAGAAGTGTCAGGATTAAAGGCATCTCTGTTAGCATATCACGGGTATGTTTCTTCCGTTTTGCAGTATGGTATTCCTATTCGGGGGAATTCTGTAGAATTAACTAGACTGTTTAGAGTTCAAAAGAACTGTATACGCGCCGTATATGTAGTGTCAATCAATTACATTCGTGCAAGTCACTTTTTAAGTCACTTAAAATATTACCTTTGCTGTGTTTATATATATTAGCTGTATGTGTATTTGTAAAAAAACATCATCATTTGTTTCATACGAATGCTGAAGTCCTAGGTTTATCTCATTTTAGAAATAGTGAGAAACTAAATGTGCCTAACCAAAAAATCAACATTTACAAAAATAATGTGTATTGCATGTCAATTCGTATATACAACAAAATTCTTGATAATCTTAAATCACTTCCTTTAAGCAGATTTCGAAAAAAGGTATTCAACTTACTTTTAGAGAAAAATTATTATAGTCAAAGATTTTCTTGCAGATAAGAATAAATAATATAGTATTTCTAATATGATTAATTTAATTGCAGAATGTCGGGTACGCAGGAGTTTGTTTTGCCGTTTCTTCTCCTGTCTGGCTAGGTTTGAAAACGGTGGTAGTTTACGGTAGACAGGGATAAATTAATTTACATCCTAAAAACTGTTGTATTAATAAATAATCTTATAATAAATACAAAATACAGTGTGTTGTAGATTGTAATTAAATAATTAAAATGAGTAATTTGATTAAAACCTATTAAATATTTGCACACTACAAGTTGGTAGAATATGTTGAAACGCTTAAATAATTTTGTAACATCTTTGTAACACTCATATTCCGCAAATAAATATTTTTCTTTCTTTCTTTCAAATTGTGACGGCAATTTTTTTTCATACATCAATGAAGAAATTTCACTTCCAAAATTTGGATAAACATGCTCATAGTGTGATATGACAAAGAAATTTACTATAACATTACTCAATAAATCTTTTTAATTTTGGTAATGGTGTTAGACTTAAGGTTAATTAAATAAAACATTATACCTACATACACAAGTATTCAGAAAGGACATGAGGTATTATTCAGTCATTGGAATATTATGATAATATCATGACTCATAATGTTACAAGTACAATCTATATACAATTAACAATACCCTATTCATTACAAATATTGCATGAGTAGTAGATGGTTTGAAAGATGATACATAGATATTGCTCATAACATAAAACATAAAACCATGCTATGATTTGCAAAATCAAGAGGTAAAACAAATAAGCACTCTCTACAAGGAAATTCTCGACTGGTGATGCTATATTAGCACAAATAAAACAGGGGGAATAAGTGTGTTATGTATAAATGTTATATATTTTTCACCTCGTTCCAATTTGCAATATGGATGTTATTGGTGCTTAGTCAAGTTTACCTGGTGCTTGATCAATAGCTATGATCAAGAATAAATCAATTAGTGAATAATCTAATTGGTAATTTTATTGGTACTGCTACATACAATTTTGTTTTCATAACAAGGACAATTGACCAATTACCTTTTTTTGAATATTTTTTTAGATGTTTTGAAGTGTCTAAAACCTTAACCACCTATTTTGGATGTACTTTATATAATTGTTTGTACTTTTGGTTTTTTGTATAAAGTTAGCTGTGAATTTCTAGGAATAATCACTTAGTGATCAAATATAACCTTATTAAGAATCTTCATACTTCACCAAGAATCAAATGTTTAGTTGAAGGTGCTCAAACTCATACAATTTGATAGGCGGCAAACCTACAACCAATCAGGCTCTAGAATAATATCCCACATAATACTGTTATTAGAACATTGAAAAACACATTTTGGGTTGCCCAACCCAGCATACAACCTTATTCCATCTAAATTATTATTAAGAAATAATGTATACAATAAGTACACCATATTATAAACTATGTTATGGATTTTGGTTTTTTCTAATTTATAAAATAGTTCATTTTATTATTTCAAATATACTTGACTTACATCACAGTATCTGTAAGCTAAATTTTATCCCATTCCTTTATACATTCCAATATTAGGTATAACAAAAACATATGCAACCTAGAGTGTGAAGTACATTAGTGATGTTAATAGTGCTAACAATACGCATGTAGTTGTATTTAGTATTCCAGTAATTAATTAGTTTGATTTATAATTAGCCATACATGGCTAATATAATTACTGACAACATGAAGTTTTATTCAACGCTGAATTCATAAAATAAGTAATCACAATAATTTAGAACCAGGGACCTTCAGTTTTTTTCTTACATACAAATTTATTTGTTTGATTTTGGTAAAAAAAAATTACTAAAATAAACAACAACTTTTTAGGTTTTTTTTTGTAGAAGCTGTGAATATAAACTTTAATAATTTAGAGGACTTTCTTTGGGCATACTTCTGAAGACACTTTGTCAGCCTTTCTGTGTGAGCTTCCTCCTTTAGTGCTCATAAACACACTTTTGAGTGTAATAAACATATTTTACATGTATGTTTTAATTTCAAATATAAAACATTTGTCAAATGTCTTGAGTGTTTCAAAAACATTTTTAAAAATCAATTTGTAGAAAAATACTTATACAAAAAATGTAACCCTTTCCCTTTGTTTTTTTGAAATTGTGTATCAAATAAGTTACATGAATATAAAAATTATAAAGAAGTCAGTTGTGACCAATACCCAATAAACAATTCAATTTCCGGATTATCGTGTACCTTTACGCATAAACAATATCTACTCTATTTCTACTGATCAGCTGATTTTACAACAAACAGGCAAAACGAAACATTGGACACATACTGTTTACTGCAACCCATTCATTGAGGTCTTCTCCCTCGGGCAGCATTACAGCTAGCCGAAGGTTGCCAGAGCCCAGGGTTGCCGCAGCATGTCTCATAAGATCATATTGGTGGGTCCCTTCTGGTATGTTCTTTTTAGGTTTAAACGTTTTATTTGACCGACTTCCACTGTAACATTAATAATGATACATTTTAATTTTATACAATAATTAAAGCCAGTAATATAAACAACACACAAGATTGCAGACTCGAGGTTTAAAAGTTATTTATAGAACATGTATTTTACACATGACACTTACAACAGAAAGCTCATTGTGATTATTAATTACAATTACCACTAACTGAAAACTCTTTTAACTAAATTAACTAAAATAAAATCAAACCAACAAAAACTACAATTTGTAAAAAAACAAACTGCACAATTTTCACACATTTGTCTGTGAATTTGACATATTGTATTGACAAAGGAGCACTTATAAGTATGCCCATGTTTTAGTTAGAAATTCCTGCTATAGACAAAACCTGCTAAATATTTCAAACTTTATCTACCATTTAATTTATATACGGATAAATAAAATTACGTAAAAGTGTTAGATGATAATAGTAGTACATCTTTGACTTTTATGTGAAGATATCCATGTGGGCGTTCATTAATGGAATAATAATTCATCTATAAAATGGTCTGTAAAAAGGTCAATTCTGTACATTGATAATATTGAAAAAATAAATGGCAGGCGGTGTTACTGAATCGATACCAAACCCAAATACGTGATTAAACAAAATTTTGTCTGTCTGTTTGTATGTTTAAGCATCACGTAAAAATTGGATTTCGATGAAACTTGGTATAATTATACCTTATGGGCATAAAATAGCATACTTTTTATCCTGAAAAAAGACGTAGAAAAAAAATAAATCTTAATTTTTCAGTTTTATCACGTGAAGATCGACATTCGCGCGGACAGAGTCGTGGGCGGAAGTTAGTGTACATTATAAAACTGTGAAAGAATTACACAAAACTTTGTTTCTGTATTCGGTGCCCCATCGTGCAAACTAATGGTTCAACTTTAATTTGATACCGTTATAACATTACCGTTATCATGGTGACTTTTTATTGTGGTTCGTTTCTCTTGTGTAGAGTTTAGATGGCCATCTGCTTTTTAGTGATAACATTTAGTAGTCCCCCAGTACTGCCATGAAATAATAAAATATTTGCACTCAATTATCCTAAATATTGGAATAAGTGAATACAAGTGACTAATTTCAACAAATCGTATAAGCCTTTATTATCGTGTACAATACAAAACTTTTACTGTTTAATCAGCAGAATTCTCTTTGAAATCTTCATTCTTCCTATGTACTTTTCGTATCTAAATTTTCGTAAGTGGCAACATTATATTTGACGTTTATGACATATCAATAATAAATTTTTCGACGAGCGATAGGCGATATCTATTGTAATTTCTTGCGCAGTTAATTTTATTCAGGTGAAAATTGGGTTATAGGATTAGTTAATTATTTTTAAAGTGAGAAATTACAATGCAAGGACTGAGCCTTCAAAGTTTGAAGAAACATAAGGCGGTAAGATAATCAATTTTGTCTCAAGTTTTATGCTTACATAACTAACCTGCAAGGCTGTTGCAGGTATTTTTCGAAGCTATCGCACTTGAAATTAAATTGTTATCAATAATAAGTTAACAAATAACGAGATTTGGTAATAAAGAGGTTTCTAATAAATTATTTTGAACATTAGGTATCCGCAACTTTTGTCACGTACACTACCCAATAATAGCCATAATCCAAGTGCTTGCTGCTTAATGACGTTGTTTATGCGTAGGTACCTATTTAATTTTAGTAATTTTATCCTAGTACTAAAAGTAATAATGTACAGTAACTTAAAATAATTTATTTATCACTTTGTTTATTTACATTTAAATGAGTTTGTTTAATGAACAAAATATATTTTCCAGCTCTCTATGTTAAAGCCATACTTATGGTATTAACATAGGCTTATTATCACTAGGATAATAACATCTCAAAACATGCACTGTAATGTAGTACCTACTCCTTGAATAAAATTTTACACATAAATTTAATCATGTTTACTCCATCTAGTGATGTCTATGTAGTCATAGTATAAAACAAAGTCGCTTACTCTGACCCCATGGGCCTTTGTATGCTTAAATCGTTAAAATTATGCAACAGATGTTGCTTGATTGAGTGATTGAAGAGGAAGATTTATATTTCATAACCGTGCAAGGCTGGGGTGGTGCGTTATAGGTGCGTCTCTGTCTTGTGGCTGGAGCTCTAGTCTAAAGTATGACTCAAACGGCTACCCTACTCTCCAGACCAAAACATGACACTGTAATTATGGACCCCGGAATTGGTAAGGCGGTAGATCCCTAACTCAACAGCAGATGGCCTATTTTACATAGAGGACTCATTACATTTTTACATTCAACACAGAGGACAGGAGGAAAAATGTGGATTTTAGAATAATATTATTGTCATTGTTGCGCTAACATGCTTTAAGTATCACAAGCTAAAGTACTTAGATGGAGTTAGATATGTTTTATAAATTTGCAAATGCTTTTACATTGTTATATAAAAAGCCAAGTTCTAACTTTGAAAGAAACTTTAAACTTTATATTAAAAACTTATGTGACTTTTATATGAAGTTTTTACTTGCTTAGTAAGATATGACCTAAATATTAAGTTGTTTCATACATTGCAGTTGTGTACTTTATCACTACATACGAGGGTCAAACTGAAAGTTCTTAGAAAATCATAAACTAAGCATTCTAGCAAGTTATTAGTTTTATTATAACTTTTCAAAATAGCGTCCATTTACATCAATACATCGCTGCATTCGATGGAACCATTGAGAAAAGCACCTTGCCCACTCGGCCTTAGGGGTCTCTTTGACGGCGTTTTGAAACGCAGCCACTGCTTCTTCGGCGTCCATAAAATGTTTTCCTCTAAGTTTTTCTTTTATTTTCGGGACTAAATAAAAATCGCAGGGTGCGAAGTCGGGGCTATACGGAGGGTGACCCAGTAATTCCACGTCTGAGGTCGCCAAATAGTCGATCGTTTGCCTGGCGGTATGCGACGAGGCATTGTCGTGATAAAGGAGGATCCTGCTGCGAGGTCGTTTCTCTCGAACTTTTTCCAAGACAAGTGGCAAACAGTTGTTAGTGTACCACTCTGCATTAACCGTTTTCTAATCCTCTAAGACAACTGTCGCGTAATGACCTGTCTTTCCGAAGAACGAGGCCACCAGCTTTTTTTCAACACTTCGACCTCTCTTCACTTTAGTTGGCAACTCTTCGGAAGAAAACACCCACTGAGCAGACTGTCTTTTGGTTTCCGGATCATAACAGTAAATCCAGCTTTCGTCACCCGTTAGTATGTCGAACACAGTATTTGAGTCACCTCCGTTAAATTTTTGGATCATTTCTCGGCACCAATCAACATGGCGGAGTTTTTGAGCCTCGGTCAAATTATGCGGTATCCAGTGGGCACAAAGCTTCCTGACCGCTAAATGTTCATGGAGGATTTTGTGCACTTGACTCATACCTATGCCTAGACTTGTCCGAATCTGCTGATAGGTCACTCTTTTGTCAGTCTCTATCATACGCTGCACAACACTGATATTGTCTTCAGTCGTCGCTGTAGAGGGCCGTCCCTCATGCAAATCATCGGTGAGATTAGTTCGACCACGTTTAAATTCATTAAACCAGTTGTAAACTGTGACACGAGATGGGGCTTCATCGTGAAAAGCCAATCAAAGTCTATCATAACTTTCTTGTTGACTTATATGACATCGAAAGTCATAAAAAATCATTGCACGAAAATTTTCTCGGCTTAAATTCATTCTGACGTGCACAGACAATTTTCAATTTGTCGCCAAATCGTAAAACAAATGACAAATGAATGAAATGTATACTCAATATTATTGGTAAAGAGTTCAATTTTCAAAATTTAAACTTATTTTTTTAATATAATGCTTTTAAGTTGCCAGTTCTAAAAACTTTCAGTTTGGCCCTCGTATTATAAAATAAAGTCCACCAGTCATGTCTCTGGACATTCACAATAAATATGAAAATTATTGAGTGTATTTTGATACGGGTTTGACTAACAGATAGTCATTAGTGAACAAGGTTTACATATGCAATTAGCTAAGGTTTCGACAGTATTTGTTCAACACTTTGTAGCATTCATCAAAAGAGCTGTCTATTTTATTTTTAACAAAAGGTGTTTTTTTTTATTAATCTTCAGAAAAGTCAGTCTTATTAAGGGATAGCTTATTATATCCATAATTTACTGATAACAATTTATTTAATAAGTACTACAGTAATAATGCCATACCCATTCTAAGTTTTACAAAATGGCCATCCAAAATGTGCTAATTTTGGAGCAATTTAAATGCAAATGCTACCTAATTGAATAAAAATAAGCATTAAGAAGCTTAAGCATTTCATGCACTTTAAGATCGCGCTTTACACTAAATGACTTCATTTAATATTTTTGAAGTTATCTAAAAAATAAAAATTGCCGCATATAAGAAACAGGGTTGTAACATTCGCATACTGCTCCTATCCATCCACTATCTCCCTGATAAAGTTTCATTGCTCAAGTTAAATTCCTTGTATTTGTTCACAGCTTGTGCCTCTCTATGTTTGTGTGGGCCTTGGATGCTGCGCCTCAGTGTTCTATGTGTTGAGGCTAGCCACACGCTCACCTGATGTGACCTGGAACAGGAAGACCAATCCCGAACCATGGGAAGAGTATAGGACAAAGCAATACAAAGTAAATATGAAGTTACAATTTGTATGTGTATGGACTAGGTGCTCTGGGAGACGTAGGTTGTCATTCCATGACCAAATTGCTCAGGTTTAATCCAAGGGTGGTTTCTCAGAAACCGGCGTGTTTGTATGGAGAGGGTTATGAATGTGGAGGGAGCTAGGCAGGTCTGTAAGGTTTGTGACACTGGGCACTCTATATTTGATACTCTGGCTACCACATAAGAGACTTGGCGTTAAGATATGTATGTATGTATTGAAGATTCAAAATAAATAAATATCACAGGACACGAGAAATTCGTACCTGAAGAAAATTCAGACCAGAAGAAATACCTCCAAAAAATATAGATTCCTGTTGAATAATAAATATCAACTATTGTTTTTGGAATGTATGCCAAACCCTAGAACAATGAGGGACTGGTTACTGTGCATGCCTAATGATACTTGCTAACGTCGATAAAAATCTCATGATACAATCAATTAGGAATGATTATTTGTACATCTTATATATAAAATTCTCGTGTCACAATGTTCGTTCCCGTACTCCTCCGAAACGACTTGACCGATTCTAATTGAATTTTGCGAGCATATTGAGTAGGTCTGAGAATCGGCTAACATCTATGTTTCATACCCCTTAGTGACAAGGGCTAGTGCATGTTACGTCAACGTCGTCGGTGTCTACGAGTAACTCACTCAGTTACTGATATTTAACTTAACTAACGATTAATTGTTAATAAATTACAAAAAATGTCCGATAGTGGTTCAAGTCTAGTACAGGGCTGCTATTTCTCTGCGCGAGAAAAGTACCGAAATTTAGCAAGGCACTACAACGTGTAACGTTGCAGCTTTTTGACTTGCATTTTCACATTACGGTATCGTAAATTTGCACGTTACGGCCACGTAACTCGTCGCGACATCGCACCGTTTCACGTTGACGGCGCGGACGTCGTGATGCACTGATGTGGACTAACCCTTACACAATAATCCGACATAATTAAGTAGTCACGTTTTGTTTTGTTGTCTATTGTAAAATTTTGTTTGTTTAAATTTTGGTAAATTATAATTATAGTAAAATATTAGAAAAATCACTAGAAAATCACGACTGCAATAATGTTTATAATTAAGATTAATTAAAACATCTACTTTATAAAATTAAATATCAAAGTGTTGATTTCAATAAAAACGTAAATTATAGTGTGGTTTAAGTACAGTTCTGCAACACAATAGTTTCAAATCAAGCCTACGGTAGTCGAGGAAAGTGTTCAACTCCTTAAGATTGTTACCAAGATTTTCTTACAGCCATATTCACCACCGCCTTCCTGTTCCAAGCGTCATAACGTCGACGGTCGCGTTTACGTTGAAAGGAAAGATAATAATCTTAAACATGAAAATAAATTTCTAATACCGTTGGTCACCGCATTACACCGTACGCGTGAACTGATAGGCCAATATTGCTACTTATTTCTTTTTATTTGGGTTAGTTATTTGAAGGAGAAGGTTCATATGAGAAACAAATCAATATTTATAGCACAGGACAAAGGATATCTGGTCAGCTAGTTCCTTATACATAGGTATAATGACTGCATCGATTTTTTTTTATTTAACTGCACGTTAGGGGTAACGCCTACTGTCACCGACTAACCTGCCAAGTTCATGTCTGATTTCCGACGTGGACAAGCATTTCTGTGATGACATCTAGATGTCTGCAGATATTTTACGCCTGGTTGTTTAATATATTTGTATCATTGATTGACACTTTTATGTAAAATTGAGTTGAATGAATTTATGTACTTTACTGATCTCAAAGTACATAAATTCTAAAAATTCTTAAAGTACTACAAAAAAATATTATTTAATACTAACTGACGCGACAGACGTCTTTCTTCTCTATAAATATATTGGATTTGTTTTGTAACTTTCCACTAATCTTACATTTTTTTCTGTCATAAGAACATTCTTCTAGCAATAACTATCGCAACAAAAAAAGAATTAGCGAATTTGTTCCATCAGTTCAGGTGTGATGCGAAGATCAAGGGAAAAAAGGTTTTATTTTTACATATAAGATTACGAACATATTTCCAGGTCATTTTAAATTGAATTTCCACTTCAATGAATAGGATCCAACTGAAAATCCATGATATGTTTAATTATAATCAACAATAAAAATTTTAAAATGACGCGTAAGTGAGGGTTATTTGTATAGTATCTGAATAATTGGGATATAATTTTTAACAATTTTTTTTCCAGTTCTACTCTCCCATCAGAGACTACTCCAAGGAAGAATCACCTGCCCCCAAATTTTAAGCAGTATAATCCAGTTATTCGATCATTTTTTGGTTTTGTAACTAATTTTAGATGATTTAATTTAATAAATAGTTATGTGATAATCATAATCTAGTTTTACCTAATCTTCCCATACTATATACAAGTGAAATTGCAAAAATGCGACGAACGGAAAATGAACGTTTGTTACACGCACGGTGCACCTCTTTTTCATTAGTCAATTTACAATTTTTAATTATAGAAATCAGGGTTTTTTTTCTTATCAGATGGTAGATACTAAGTAATTATGATCAGGTTCATACGAAAAAATTGCATTTTTATTTTAAAATGCCATACTTAAACTTAATTTTAAGTTATAAAATAAAGTGAAACAGCCTCCACTTTACCTTTTTCGGTCGCATTTTTCAACTTCACTATTAATAAATAGGTACACGGTTGTCCTGATGGAAAAAGTCGATCATGGCCGTGGCCAATAGACACCATAGATGTTTCCACTGGCGGTAGAGTGCAGCATCTTGCCCGGATAAGGACCCTCATCTACTCCTGCCGCAATAGTTACAGTGTCATGTTTTGGTCCGGCGTAGGGCAGCCGGTAGACTTGCACTTTTGGTCTAACACCCCGGTCACAGGATAGCGACTGAAGACTACGGATAACTACGCACCTGCAACAATTATATTATATTTTACCATCAGAGGATTCACGTGATTTTTCAGTGTTTTTGGCCATAAAAAAGAATTCGCTGTCCCTTTAGATCTAACATGCAAGTCTACCGGCTACCCCTTCCGGGCCGGAACTTGACAGGGATGGGTAATACGGTTCCCTACCCAGGCAATTCGTTATACAGTACTACCGTCTACCGCTAGTGAACATGTTGGTAATAACCCATCGGGTTACCCAGCACAGGGTAGATATAAGATTGTAGCTGTAGAGAAACAACTAGCCACTGTTGTTTATCATGCTTTTTAAATTGTTTTTTTTTTGTGAGAAGCTAATGGCAGAGTTCATTCAATAAGAAATACATTGTACACTGTACCATAGACAAGAAAATGTAGCTGGGATCTTAGGTTTTTATTGGTTTCCTTATCTTTTAAATAAAAATACATTAGAAACGATATTTAAAGCATTGGTACTATTTCGAGCGAGTCATCACTGACATTTTCATTTTAGTTTGACTCGAAGAATATACTCGTGATTACTGTTTTGGTCAGGTTGCTACAAATAACCCACGCCCGTTTTAAAAAAAGTTCAATATGTTTATTTTGTGCCTAAAACTGCTTATTAGATAAGCCTTTAGGCTATACCACAAATAATACACTCATCATATTCCAACAGAAGATAATCCTTACTTGTATAAGTTATTTACCATAATAGCCGTTGTGAATGACCGATAACTTACCGCTTATTTCACAAAGATGATGATGGAGTCGGGACCACACAGAATTGTCAAATCCGGTTAATTATCGCGTTAAACAATGCATTAATTATGTAGTCGCCTCTGTGGTCTAGCGGTTCATGCGTTGAACTTAACTGCATGAGGGCTCGGGTTCCCAAGTTGGGCAACAACAATAAAATTTGGGTTTTCAAATTTTCTAATAAAAAAAAATGTTGCTCGGGATTGGATATGTGCCCAGTTGCTGATAGCCTTGCCACCTATTACATTACTACTTACTACACTAAGTCCCACACTTAGAGTCTTCGGCTAGTCGTGGGTGGGTGGTGCCTCTGCCTACTTCTTCGGGGATATGGGCGTCAAGATACTTTATAAATTATGTACAATAGTACTAGCTACCGCTACATTTGTCTAACGTCAAAGCATTAGGAATGCCTACGATATATACATACATACATGTCTTCACGCAAAGTCCCTGGAGTATTGAGTGTTGAATATCACGATCCTTGCAGACCTGCCTGACCTCCGCGACATTCTTTACCCTTTTCATACAATCAACCCGGTTTTGGAGGCTCTCTTGACACCATCCCTGAACAAAACCCGATCGAATTGATCGTGGAATGTCAACCTAGATCTGCATCCATCACATACTATAGACTACTGGTATAGCTTCATGATTCAATATTATTAATATAATGATACTGGCTTCCTCAGAAATTGGATATACCGTTAAAGTATACATTTTTGAGACAAGGATGTCCACGAGTTCCGATGGGGTAAGCTCTCCATCGTCGCCCATCTTCGTCTCCGTACCTATTCTGAGGCACAAACTACATTTCTGCCAAGTAGCTCGGGCATTGTATAAAGTCACTAATATTGCGATTATACTTTATAGTGATAGGTATTAATTAAGTAATAAATCGCTGGAATTGGTTCCATTCCTGTCGGTAACTTGAATATGGATTTCATGTATCAGTTAAGATTTTCATATTCCGGTCTGAACAGCAGGTCAATTAGATTTACCACTCATTGTTAACACCTTTTGTACACGATAACATATCTCCTGAAGCATTGCAGAGAGCCCTCGAGTCTGGTAAAAAAAAGAAGTATCTTCACGCCCATATCCCCGAAGAGGTAGACAGAGGCTCAACCAGGGTACCTACCCACGACTAGCCAAAGATACTAAGTCCCACAATGTGATAGGTGGCAAGCCTATCACCAACCGGGCACATTTCCAATCCCAAGCAACATTTTTTTATTATAAAATTGGAAAAACCCAATTTTTTCTTTTTGTTGCCCGACCCGGGATTCGAACCCGGGACCTCATGCAGTCAAGTCCAACAACTGAACCGCTAGACCACAATGGCGATTATTACCTCTCCATTATCTATTTCTGTCGCCATAGCATCAGTGCTCACTACTATCATGTTCCTTGCTAAGGAGAGCTGATCGTTTTCTTTATTGTCCGCCTTACTACAAAAATATTTAGACGCCTTTATTTAACAAACATAAACACCAAACAAACAAATATTTAGCAAACAAGTCTAAAATTGACATCCAAGCAATAACATGCTACACGTGAATGACGTGTCAGCATGTTATTGGTTAAGAATTTAGATACTGTTGAGTTAAACGCGTGTTCAAACAGCGTTTAAGTTTAACGGGGGATATTTAACTGCTAGAATTTAGTCATTGTGAACTCAAGTTCAGCATAAAATAGGATTGCTTGTAACAATGAATGAGAGATAATAGAAACCACAAGTTATATAAAACATATTTATTACAGTTCCGAGATAACAATAAAATGCATAAACAAATAGCACGAATTAAATTATTATAACTATAATATTATTGTTAGAAGGATTCGTAAGTGCTGACTACTTGCTTGGTGATGTAAGAATGTGTCTAGTCAGCGTAGAGCGGATACGGATCGTCGTGGGGCACTAGTGGTCATGCAAACTGCCTTTTAATAAAAACGATAGGAAATTTGCCTTTTAAATTGATTTTGTGATATTACTCACCCATATCTTAACAAACATATAAATAATTACCTCTGGACAAATTACACTAGTTGAATCCAACCCCAAAGTAAGCAACTTATATGCATGTGTTTCGGGTTTTAGTCAACGGATATAATACACAGAAATACTTCAATAGATACCAGAGCAAATTCAATGAACACCCAGGCCCGGAAATACAGACATCTAAATGTTCATCATAAAAATGTCTGCTATCTAAAATGACCGCACCCAGAAACGTAAAATATCTTTTAATCGGTCATTATATCAACATTTTCTTTAAAAAGAATAGACTTAATGATTAGTGCGGTAGTAAGGCATAATTTAAAAACGAATGTAGAATCGCACAATGTTAAAATTAAAATCACAAAACCGATATAATTTTTCGGAGAGTGGGTAGTACCTGGCAGCCCAGTCCCGGCCGACTAGTGCGGCCCCGCGACTTGCCCCGCTGCGGTCGCTCCGTGTCACTACCATTTTTTTCATAACAATTTATATCCCTGTCAGATCCAACAGTAATCACAACACAGGCTGCAAACCCTATTTTATTTATCACAATATATTATCTTTTGATTCCTAATCTTTAACATCATCCATACAAAAAACTTTATATAAAATAATACCACTGAAGATAATATCTACTTACACTATTTTCTCCTGTGGTAAGACTTATTATTCATTGGAACAAAGTGCTTACTTTCAGTGTTGCCGACAAGATCTTCAGTTGCGAGAGTTATTGCTATTCCTACACCTAATCTGCCTCTTATAAAATTTTGCATTATTATGTGCTTGTATCGAGATGGTTCGACGTTTTTACTTATTTTAAATATATATTTTATTGAAAATTATTATTACAATAATACCAAAGTAACAAGAACGCACCACAAATTACGAAAAAGTACATCAGTGGCACCAAAGGACTTTAAATTGAACTAGATTATCCCATTGCATTTCTTGAACCGAAAATGTGATTTCGAGTCGATATTTTTTAGGTACATTAAACATACGTAGTTTTATGCAGAACACATATGTTTAACGTTCTTGGAGAATTATAAAACTAGAAGTCTACACTGTATATATTTAAATTAGTTAACACAGAAAACAAATGATCTACAATGAATAATATCAGGCTAATATAAGCTGAAAACAAATTATTTTCGGACGCGGCTGACGGGCACAAGACCTTAAAGTTATCCTAATGAATATTATTATACAAATCGGATGCACGTACCTCACGTACATTTTACCTCAAAGTTACGTTAGAAATCAAGGTTTTTTGAAATATCACCGAGGTCATATATTTCACATACTGCATTTCGCATTAAAAGGGATTCTGGGGGCCGATTTTGTATCTTCAGTGATGATCACTGGGTAAAGTGTACATCAAATAGCTGTCAAATGGCGTGTTTTATGTTTGCTATCTCCTGTGACCAACAGAAACGCAATAGAGAGGAAACGCAAACGCACTGAGGATTCATTTGTATATTATATGAAATATCAAGATATTTTGAAGTGAAACTTCTTTAGAATCGTTGTTATTTCAAAACGTGTGCAAGACAGCAGGTAAGAGACACAAATATATATTCGAATCATTCTTTTGTCGATTTACTGAAGTTTCACTTCTATCGTGTGTGAATCGCACACACCTTTTTAATCAATATCATTATTATGTTCAATATTATTATGCTGCATTTTAATTTAAAAAATATTCTGCCAAATTATATATTTAAAAATATTCTGCCAATTTTTTTTTTCGTGGCCAATTTTTTTTTTATTTAATAAATTTATTATTAAATAAGTCGGTGAAGGCCGGTTTAGTAGATCATACGTCATATCGGTACACGAGTTGTTACAAATAAAAGTGCGAAGGCATCATATGCAAATATAAAGTATCTACATATTAAATTATTATTGTTTTATATAACATTTTACCGAAAATAATTTAAATTATAAATAGTATTTAAAGTTACCAATTTATTATAATATTATGCTATTTAAAAAAACATAACAGTGTTACAATAAGCCTTTTTATATTTTGTTTTGCTAATAATGTTATTTTTAACATAACTTGGTGATAAATCAAATATAGTATCTTCATTGACTTACAAATGCGTCCGATTGTTTCCAGCTTTAATATATGTGATGCACCCAAATATAATTTAATACTAAAATGAGCTTAACTTATGCTAATATTTAATAAAACGCAAAAGTTGTTATTTAACGCCACCTCTTCACACTACAACTGACTTATAATTTTATCGAAAAATTTGATATATAATATACTCCAGTGACGTTATTCGTATTATTATGTTTAAAATAAAAGTTATATTAAAAAAATAAAAGTAAGTGTCCAATCAATAAATATATATATACAGGGTCAAAGGTAATTAACGTATAACTTTTCTAGGTCGGTTTTAGTACACCAAAAGCAACAAATTTTGTTCCACAACTTTTAGAATATCGCGAAAACAAAATTTGGTTCCCCATATAATATTTTGTCAGAGGACGATGAACATTTGGTATGGAGAACCAAATTTTTACTGCACTGCACTAGAAAGGTTATACGTGAGGTACCAGTAACCCTATATAATTCGATAATGTAAGTAACAAAGCATAATAATTACTTACATTCTTCTTAATTCTAAGAAAATATTATGAAGTTGTAGCACATGTTTATATGTTATTATGAACGGTAAACATATTTCAAAATTATTTTGCAATTTTTCAGTTCAGGATATTTAGTGTAGATCAATCATAGTCGAGTATCCAAGATATCGAAAGCACATACCTGTTTTGACTATTACATTATTTGGCTTATAGTGTTGTATTTTGTCTTAATATATATCGCGGTCTTCGTGAGCATCATACGAAACAGTACAGTATATCATTGTGACAATTTTTATGGTTTAACAATTATGCTTTTAGCTGTTCAACATAAGCTGTATTCGATATAAATGATTGACGTCGTGTTTCTTCGTCTCTAAGCTAACAGATATGGATCGCTGGCGAGGTTGTCGAGTTGGGGGCTCACTGAGGACGGTAGGGGTTGAAGCCGGCGGG
>NJDD01003388.1:194678-213634 GCA_002245505.1 Calephelis nemesis | reverse complement strand
GATGAAGTCGTTATCGCGCACCGCCGCCGCCAGCTGCCGCGCCGCACGCACGCCCGCCTCGCCCGCCGGCCCCGACCGACCCTTCAGCAGCTCCACGGCCAACTGTCCAGCACACCACACCGCTTTACACTCGATAATCATTGTTATATCTCGAACACTAACTTAAATTATAGTAGCGACTCATCATAATATTAATTCGTAAAGCAAATCCTTTGGATCCATTTTTACGAGAATTGTGTGGACGGAGATGTGTGAAATTTGGCACACTTAGAGTTTATGTGTAGAAGTGTAGAACGCTATCGTTTTTCAATAATAATGCTTATAAAGTTCATTAAATAAAAAAAAATTACACATACTACCATGCATTTAACACACCCAACCAAATGGCGCACAAATTATAAAGTTCGGAAAGTAAAAAAAAAAGCAAAGTAGTTGATCTTAATAAATGAAAATGGCGTTCGTACTAAAAATAATTTATATTGAAAAACTTACAATATTAAAATTTATTGTAGTCGAATTTCAATCAATAGATAGTATTTTTTTATAACAAATAAAATATTCCTGGACAAGTTACTCAAATTGAATCTAACCCCAAAGCAAACAAATTATATACTTGTGTTATGGGTGTTAGTTAGTCAACGATTCTAAAACATACAAATACTTAAAAAGATACCAGAATAAATTTAAAAAACACCCAGACCCGGAAATGCAGACTTATTAAATGCTCATCACACAAATGCATGGCCCTGCCGTAAATCGAACCCGATTATAAGTAATACGAATTGTGCGATTGCTCAGCAAGGGTCCTATTCGATCGCTAACAAACATGTATTATTGTACAATAAACGTGAATATCTTTCTAGAATCTATAATTATATACAACTAGCTGTCCCGGCGAACTTGGTTCCACCCTGTCAGGTTGGGAAATAATAAAGTATTATTTTTCCCTTTTTCCCTGCAACTTTCCCGGTTTTTCTCTTCATAAGAACTTTTAT
Source organism: Calephelis nemesis (assembly GCA_002245505.1). Lineage (NCBI taxonomy): Eukaryota > Metazoa > Arthropoda > Insecta > Lepidoptera > Riodinidae > Calephelis > Calephelis nemesis. The sequence continues at coordinate 212,639 of NJDD01003388.1, read as the reverse complement.
CTGATAATAACTAAAACAATAAAAAAAAATTAGCCAAATTCATCCAGTCTTTCGGAAGTTATGCGCTTACCAACACATTTAGCGATTCATTTTTATATTATAGATTGTATAGATCATGCCCATGTTAAAAGCAATTAAATTACTTTCTTTTAGGTAAAATTGACTTCCTTATTTTATCAATCAATATATAATATAAAACAAAGTCCCCCGCCGCGTCTGTCTGTCTGTTCGCGATTTACTCGAAAAGTACGGAACGGATTTTCATTCGGTTTTTAACAATAGATAGCACAATTCTTGAGGAAGGTTTTAGTATATAGCAAGTTAATGTTTTGTACAAACCAACGATATTACAACGATATTAGTTCAAAGTCGGCAAAAAATAAGCCGATCGGGAGCTTTCGAAAACGCTGCCAAAACCTTTTAAGTTTTAACAAAACAATGTATGGTGGGATTATTCCTCTTCGATTGATCTCAAAAAAAGTAAGCGGTGGTATATGTCTATCTTTAAAGAATAACCCACAGTAACCGTTTTTTGCATTTACTTAAAACAACTAAAATTTTAGAACATATTTTTAACAATACAGTATTAAACCTTAATCAAATAAATCTGTTAGATACGTTATGCAAGTAATTTAGATCAAAAAGTTAAAATCTCCGGCCGCAAAATTAACTATCGGTGAAGCGAAGCAAAGACATGCGCGCTTACTGCATTCCCCCCTTAACTTGAATAACCGAAGCGAAGCGAGGGCGGGCAACTAGTTAAATATAAATAGAGTTTTGCCTTCTTGAAAAAAAGTTTATGCTAAAAATAAAAATAACTATTACATATATCTGTATAATACTATATACTAGGTATTGAGGACCTAGTCGCTAGCCACGTCTTTGTGTGGTATTATAGTTATTTGTCGTATTATAGTTATTTTAAGAAATAGACCAAAGGCGAAACAAAAAAAAAATTATCGCTACTATATTTTTTTTATGATATTGGAAGGCAACAAGCAGACGTGCCTCTGGTCGCCTCTGTGGTATAGCGGTCCGGGTTTTGGACTTGACTGCATGAGGTCCCGGGTTCGAATCCCGGTTCGGGCAACAAAAACAAATTGTGTTTTTCCAATTTTCTAATAAAAAGAAATGTTGCTAGGGATTGGAAATGTGCCCGGTTGGCGATAGGCTTGTCTACTATCACATTGTGGGACTTAGTGTCTTCGGTTAGTCGTGGGTGCCCTGGTTGTGCCTCTGCCTACCTCTTCGGGGATATGGGCGTGAAGATACTAACAAGTAGACGGATTTCCTGATGGTAAGAAATTTCCGCCGCCTGGAGACACCAAAGGTGGTAATGGTGCCAACCTGAGGCCGGGATGTTAGGCCTTGAGCAAAATTAAGTTTACCGGCTACCTTTCTTTCCAAACCGGAACACGTCATGACGTTATGGCGGCAGGAATAGTTAAGGCGGTGGTACCAATCCGGGTGAGTCGCTGCGAAACTCTACCACCTAATGTCCTAATACTCGTGTGTGTGTGTTGTGCTTGAGTGCATGTACACAATTGCTTGCGTGTGTGTGTATGCTAGCGTGCATGTACCTGCAGACGAGCGATCTCCTCGCCCACAGCTTTGTTGGCGCGACACACCGCCGCCTGGTAGTACTGCGCCAGACCGCGGAACATGCTCTGCTTGTTTTGCACCTAAATATAATTAAAAATCAGAATTAGTCTTTATTAAACAAATAGGAGTTAACATAACTATATAAGGGATCAATATAAACAAATGCACAAAATTGGTACTAACATTTACTTACGAAGTGGTGGACTGTACCACACTCTTTTCGCTTCATATAAATGACATAATTATAACTCGTCTGATTAAATAGGTACCTCGATACGTAAAGATAATGGGTGCCTAAATGGTATTTTAATTCTGCTGGATTATAATCGGTTTTAGTTAATGCTTCAAACATAGATGTCCGTTTAACAAATGAAGATGGTACACTAAAAATAGTAGGTTTTGAACATTGAATAAGACCTCTGTGAAAACTGAGTGAGGTCGGAGTGTATACGTGTTAATGTATGTGAAACATACTAAAATGATAAGTAGATCCTTTGAAATCTTATATATTGTATTAATATTTGGCAACACTGTTTTCGACGTATGTTCTCTGTATTGTATTATCTATGCGTATGTATATTAGAAATATCTAATCTGTGGTATGTTTTTTTTTTAAATGTCTTCATTCAGTTCGTTTTTTTCGTTTGAAATTATCGAATACTTTCTGTGAATATTTTATTTTATGCGATCATCTTTTTTACGACCTGGCTTTATTTTATATTCTGACGATTCTGCTTATACCCGATTTTGACTTGGCGGTTTACTGGATACCGATTTTATTGCTTAGACGACCTATACCCTGCTTGAAAACTTGGAACTCGATTTTGCTTTTAAAGATGCACGAAAAGATGTGTTGTGTTCCCAATTGCGGCAACAAACGTAAGTATTAATATTTATATTACAAATGAGACAACAGATGTGCATTTTGTAATCTTGTATACTACCTACGCCGTTTTACAAGAATCAGTTTCAGTCAAGTTGTAGTTTTCCCACTGCCCAATTCTTACAAACACATTAAGCAGTCACTAATTTGGCTATTGCTTTAACCCAGTCAACCAAAGCGAAGAATTAGAGATATGTAGTCAACTTTAGAATGTGCTTTTGGTGAAGATAAGCACATTTTTTCAATGTTGTTCCTTGAATTAGTTGCTTAATCAGAGATAAAATAATAATACCACCACAGCTTATTAATTTCATTCCCTTCTTTGGTTTGGGTTCTATCTTCAGTCGAATTTTTATAGATTTAGTTAACTATATAAATATTGATAAAATGAAGCTGTAAAAACAGAAATTTCGCTGTGTTGGTCAGGGTACCCTAAGGAAAATAGACCATCTGCCTCTCTGCCAGGCAGCTTGTAAGAGGTGAGCACTGGTTAAAATTTAAGTAGGTCATTACCAACATGACCACTAGTTGTAGAATGCTGTGCAGCAACTTGCCCTGTTACGAATCCACCGCCTTCCTTATTTCTGCCTCCAAAAAGACTAATGTTCCGATCCAGAGGGTAGGGTAGATGGTAGACTATCACAATAGGTCCATACATCTCGGCCGCAGGACTACGATGCACCTGTAACATCTATGGTGTCTATGGACCACAGTTGTGTCTTACAACCAGAAAACCTGTATGAGTGTTTGCAGTCATATCTCATAAAAAAACACGTAAAGGTTTTATCTAACAACATAATACCTTCTTTCATGTAAAACCATATTAAAGTTCTAAAATGTTTTAGGCGAAGACAACGTGATTCTGCATAAATTTCCTAATCCTGATAAGAATTTCAGTATGTTCCAATTTTCCAAGTTGTATCCAAGTTGTAGGATTAACGCTATTGGGGGAGAAGTTGTTACGTTGAATCCTAATGATGTACATAAGAATCGTCGTGTGTGTCAAAAACATTTTTCAGCAAATAGTTTAGCATGTTCAAACAGGATCTTGCCTAATGCTATTCCAACAATAGGGTTATCAGGTAACAACTTTTTTAAAATAATTAAATAACCCTGTCTATTGATGAGAACCTATGCTCATCTCTTATGAACTGCCTTGTATGTAGGGATTGCAATCTGAGGAGACAGATTTGATATTCCGGCAGATCAAGTATCATTGACTGTTTATAAATGGTTCTAGCAATTTGTTTAAAAATAGTAAAGCTATATTGCGTGAGTAGGTATTTAAAATGTGTTGCATGTTTTTATGATTAACTGCATCAGACAATTATCAAGTAACAAGTGTAGATGTTTTGTTTGCAGTTCTATTAGAAATTAACTTACAGATGACACAATTAACATTATTTGTTTTCTATAATTGTTTTTTCAAAATCAAAATTGATTTTCTCATATTATGAAAAATAAAACAATAGTTATAACTTAAAATAATTATTTGTTGTAAGTTAATTAAACTAAGAGTTGTGATTAAACTCATGATAGTGATAATTGTGACATTAACTAAACAGATTTATCAAATTATGATGGTGGTAGCCTTTAAGATAAGACCAATTTATTGCCATTCTCAAGTATTTCTTTTCTCCTCATTTATTGAAGGGAATTGTTTTAAAAATTTAATACACTACTACATATAAATTATTTGCTTGTTGTCTAATCTTAATATTGGATTGGAAATAAAGTTGATTTATTATTTATAAACTACCTATAAAAAGTACAATGAAACTTGATATTATTACTAACAGATCATTTCGAACTAAAAACCAAAAATCATGCTGATTTGACCAAATTGGCTGGATCAATGAAAATAACTCTGGAATTATATTCTAATTTGATGAAAGCAGATGGTATATATAATATACTATAAGGGAAGTCAAAAGTACACTGGAACAATTAAATAGTATACTGAATTGTTTTAATATTACACTTTTCAATTTCATAATAACATTTAGTTTTATTCGCCTACCATTAATAAGGTATATACAAATATGTATACGTAGATATTACATGAATGTGCAAATAAACTCAACAAACGGAAGGTTTGATTTTACATTCTACTTTTTAGGATTTACAATACTAAGCCAACGGGAGCCAATGGGAGAAATAACAAATATATCTTTTGAAAAAACAAAACTGCAAGCAACTGGACTAAGTACGGAGAAAACTGAAGAATCATCAAGTTCTGCTTTTCCTAAATGTGCACGTACATCCATACCATTAATCTCTTTTCCAGGTAAAATTTTAATTGAATCATATTTCTTATTCATGTACGCACATAATTCATGCATTCAAATTTAAAATTAAATTATTCTTATTTTGTAGGTAAGGCATCTTACTCTTAAAACACATCAATGTTACTTACCTAAATAAAGTTATCCATATACAAATAAGTACCTACATCACAAAATAAACTTAACAATATTTATAATTTAAACAGATTATATTATTACTACATACATGTATTATAAATGCTTGACACATGTCTGTCTGTTACTCTTTCATGGCTGAACCGCTAGAAGCATTCTAATGAAGTTTGGTATATTTATTGTTTAAATTCTGAGTTAAAATATAGGCTATCAATACCCAAAGAACTATAAAGGGGGTGGAAGTTTGTATGAAAAATTATTAACCTAAAATATATAAAAGTGCTAGACAGCTTTTTCTATGACAATGTTGCATGACATGGTAGTTTTCTTATTCATTAACAATAGACTAAATTATTCTTTCAATAAAAGGTTTTCTTAAATATAACAAATTTCAAGTCAATTGGCTTTTAGTTTACATGATTAAATATAACAAGTATATTTTCATAAGTATGGGAGAAGGAATTAGGAGAATGTACTAAGATAATTCTTGATGTAATAATGATGTATTTTTATTTTTTTCAGAGCCTAAACAAATTTATTTTAATAATTATGAAATTGCTTTGGGCAAAGCTGTCAAAAAGTTAGGAAATAAAAAAGAGTCAAGTATTAAAAAAAATGACAAAACTATTAAACTTATAGAAAATCCAAAATTTACTAGCGCCATGAAAAAAATTCAGTGCAACTGCAAATAAATTTATAATGCTGCAATTCAGAGAGATTAAAAAAAAACTTGTTGGTCGTCGTTTTACCAAAGACGAAAAAGTTTTGGCCTTAGCTTTGTATAAGCAAGGGCCAAAAGCTTACAGATGGTTAAGAAAAATGTTTGTGTTACCATCAGCAGTGACCCTCTCAAGAATGGTTTCAAATGCCTCACTTAAATCAGGCATCAATGAAAATATTTTCACTGAATTAAAAAATAAGATTAAAAAAATGAGTGAAAAGGAAAAGCTTTGTGTACTTTTATTTGATGAAATGTCAATTTCTCCAAATTTCAGTTACAATAAAAAAAGAGATGAAATTGTGGGATTTGTTAATGATGGTGAAGAAATGAAATTGAAAATCGCAGACCACGCATTAGTTTTCATGATACGAGGATTATTTAAAAATTATAAGCAACCTTTAATGTATACTTTTTGTAGCAGTACAACTGCAACTCATGAGCTTGTCACACAGTTAAAATGTGTAATCCATAATTTACACAAAATTGGTTTAAAAGTAATAGCAACTATATGTGATCAAGGTGCTTCAAATGTTAGTGCTATTAATTACTTAATTAATGAAACCAAAAATAGATATTTGGAAATAAATAAAGAAATTCGCCAGAAAATATTTGAAATTGATGAAGAAGAGATTATTCCTTTATATGATCCTCCTCATTTATTAAAAGGAATCAGAAATAATTTGCTTACCAAAAATTTAAAATTTATAATAAATGGGGAGGATAAAATAGCGAAGTGGGATCATATTTTAACTCTGTATAAAGAAAATCCTTGCTACAAGGGTATAAGGTTAATGCCTAAACTGACAGACAGGCATGTTTTGCCAGAAAAAATTCCTAAAACGAAGGTGAAATGTGTGACACAAGTTTTTAGCCAAACAGTTGCAGCGCAGATGGGCTATTTAGCAAGTAAGTATTTTGCAACTCAACAGAAAAAAAAACGTGTATGTATGAACAAGAATTTGAAATAAATGTATGAATGTGTAACATACTTAGCTAGCAATGGCAGCGCAACAGAAAAGTAAACTTTTTGTCAGAAATAATTATATATAACAAATTAAAGTTTCCTTAAAACAATTTTCTGCATGAAGGCTTTTTAAGAATTTCCTGAAAGTAGTCAAATGTTTAAAATATAACATAAATAAGTCAAATTGTTGGCTTCTATAATAATATTTTTGTATAGCTTTTGTATTAAATCACTAAGCTTATTGATCTTGTGATTATGATGTAGTTTATAGAAAAGGAATACTAATGGTAGTAATTTTATGAACTTTTAATACATACACATATCTTTACGCCAAGTCCCTTACGAGGTAAGCAGGAACTTTTAATAGGATTGGTATTTTAAGCACATGGCTCTCTCGGTATTTAAAACCTTAGCCGATAGACATTATAGATGTTATAGAGATGGCTATGTCCTGTGGGCAGGGTACTAAATCTGATTTAAAAGTTATTTGACTACTGGCAGTCTTGTTTATAGCGACAGGAAGAGGTGAGTAGGCGTATGCCCACACGCTAATTTAACAACCCACACAAGTTGCTGCAAAGCACTCTTCATATAATAAAATATAAAAGGCCCATTTGTTGCCTCTCATTAACTACCCGACAGGAAGGTGGACTATTCTATGAAAAGAAGCCGGACAAACAAAAATAGATTCTTGAGCAGTTTGAAATCAAATACAGATTTATGTTTTATTATTGTATCATATTGTTTGTGATATAGTTGTATTTTTAAATAAGTTTCTATTTTATTTTTAGGTGTGGGGCTAATCCCACAAGAATGTCAGGACACAGCTGATTTAATCATATTTTTGGATAAGTTGTTTGATTCCTTCAACGGAAGCTACAATGCAGCAAAATCTAAAGGCGCCAAGTGTCTGCTGCACCCGGTCACTTCAAAGTCTCACCATCATAAAATTTGGACTGATTCAGTAATCATTTTGAAATCCATGAAGTTTGTAAATAAAAATAAAATAAATAGTGTACCTTCTATTCTAAATTGGATTCAAACTATAATGAATACTCAATATATGATCAAGCAATTGTTTACAAAATATAATTTGTCGTCAATTTGGATGAGACACTTTAATCAGGACCCCTTGGAAAAAATTTTTGGCAGCATTCGAAGCCACGCCTATAGAAATGTAAATCCAACTTGTGCTGGTTTCGAAGCTGCATTTGCTGCTTTATTAATTAATAATTTAAGCAGCAATTATTCCATGGGGTCCAACTGTGAAAAAGATTCATGTTCCATGTTTAAATCTTTGAAAAAATATTGTTATTAAGCCTGTTTCAAATAAGTGTGTAATAGAAGTAGATGAAACTGATCTTCATCAAGAATATGATGATATAGATGAAAAATGTAAAGACCCGAAGAAAAAAGCACAACTGGAGTATGTTGCAGGCTATATTTTAAAAAATCTAAAAAAAAAGTTTTTAAAAATTGTGCACAGTGCAAGACTGATTTGTTTGCTAGTAACACGTGTGATTCCTCTTTAAATTACAGGGAATATTTTGATAGAAAATACTGTCTTACATGCCCAAACAAAAATGTCATAAAGATATTTTCAAATATTCAGGATATTATTACTAATATATTAAGAAATAATCCTAATAGGCGATTAATAAAAAACTACAGTAAGACAATTTGCTCGGTCAATCTTGATTATAATCTTGTATTTAAATGCGAAGTACACAAAAAGGAAAATATATCCAATTTGGAAGAGATGTGTTTAAATTTATTTTTGTTTACATGGTGTAAAAATACCAACAATTTGATTAATGGAATTCGTAATGATTACGATAGTAATGATAAAGTCCAAATGATGGCTGTAGAGTATGCAAGAAAAAGAAAAAAAAACAAAAAACGACTGTAAATGTGTTTTATTATAAGTACTCTTTTTTTCAAATTTACATCCTTGCATAACATCTATTCATAATCCATTGTTGTCTTTTTCACTCTGTACACAGATACATTCATTACTTTTGATTTTATTTTTTTATTTTTAAGTGTAACAGTATTTATGGCCAGACTAAGTAGATTGGCTATCGAAATTTGTTGAGTTGGTTTTATTTTCTTACACATTTTAACTATCAGTTGTTGTTATTATAATAATAAACACAGCTCCCAACAGAAACTATCAGCAAAAATACTTAATGTATTTCTACATTGTTGTCTACTTAACCAGGGAGACGAAATAAGTCTAGTAGTTGTGTGAACACAACTCTATAGACAAAAGTTCTAGTAAATCCTTAGTTTAAACAAAATTGTTAGTACTATATCATAATGGCTGCACGACATTTTTTTCGAAATTGTTAGTATTTTTATTAAAAAGTACTAACAATTTAATTTTTACAAAATTTAATTTAACTTTTATTAAAAAGTACTAACAATTTAAAAAAAAATAACTTGAAATGGATGAGAATCCGAGCTGGCTGCACGAAATTAAGGTTTGTTTCTAGGGTAATTTCATTCACTAATGGTAGATGACGCTAATGTCGATTCAAAGAAGTGATTCCTCTATCTTAGACTATACCAATGTACTTTGTGGACTGTACCACCGCCTTACCGATTCCTACCGCCAGCAATGGCGTCACAGCTCGTAAAATTTCCGTTCCGTTCCGCCATATCCACGTGGATTTCCGTACTTGAGTATAGCCAGTTGGCTTGAACAAGTGACCTGTGTGTCATGGCCGTTAATAGTGGACCCACCAATAACATGTGTGATATCTATAGGTGACTGTCTTATTTCACCTTTATGAGAGTCGCTTGCTTTATCATTGTATTATAACACAAAATCTTAGTATTTTCACAATACAATGACGAATCTAGACTAAACTAAATCTGAAAAAAACTGTTCCAAATGCAAAGCTAAAAACGATCATGAACCCTAAGTATTATGTTAGTGCCGAACGAAAACAAAAGCGCAATTTTTCATACAAATATTACTACAATGCTATAATTTACGCAGTAAACGCGGTTTGTGGTAAAAGGCGGGTGTACGGGCTGAGCCGTACATTTATCATATGCTTTCATTCATTGCAGTATCAGCAGATTTTCACCTCACGGGTTACAGCCGCGATCCAATACATTTTACATAAGTTAAAAAGCAGTTCGTAGTTGAGCCTCGCGCCGTGCGTACTCAGATCAATATCAGACCATTTGTATAATCAAATCGTATCAATTTATCATTCAATCATAATTTAAGTTATTAGCATATAATATAGTTAATTTAGTTTATAGTATTTCAAGTGTGTGATATTACAATCATCAAATTGACAGACGCTCTTGTATATCATTTATCTCCCGGTTGATCTGATCATAATCATTGTCTGTAGAAAGTTAATAAAAGCTCCTACACTGACTTCTACAGGGATTGAGTTCCAAAGATTTACCGATTGGGAGGCAAAATTCGGCTATAATATGTTTTGCCTCTACATAAAAAACTTTGTATTTTCTACTAAAATTGCTAAAATATTATCACAACACAAAAGTATTTAATTTTTGTTAATTATCACTACATAGTTTAAAACAAAGTTGCTTCCTCTGTCCCTTCGTATGCTTAAATCTTTAAAACTACGCAACGGATTTTGATGCGGTTGTTTTCAATAGATAAAATTATTAAAGAGGAAGGTTTTCAGGTGTTTTCTGCAACTGTGCGAAGCCGGGGCGGGCCGTTAGTTAATAATAAATAACAGTCTAAAAACTAAAAAAGACGATTTTATATTTTGCAAAAAAAATCTAATAATTCAATTAAAAAAATGTAGTGGTTAAGAAATAAAAGAGGAGTAAATATCAAAATTCAGATTGGGCTTATAATTCATTGACAAATAGTCCGATTGAATTTGTTCATTCTTCGAATTCTATTATGTTTTTTTACAAATTTTCCCATAATATTTTCCAAGTCATGAGTTTTGTAGCTTTGAAATACAGACACATCAAGACTCAGTATAACAGTATGATTAAAGTATTGAAAACATTTGAAGGTACAGGTAATCTTGCAAACACATATAATATATCTGCAGGCCAAGTCTGTCTGGAGTATTGAGGATAGGCCGAGTATTGAGTGCTAAGTAAACGAAGTTTGCTGGGTCTGCTCGTTTAATAATAAGTGTACTGTTAATAATATCTATTAATCAAGTATTTACAACAATTAAATTACATTTATATGTACAATAAAATGTAGTTTTCTTAATCTGTATTTTATTATAGAAAATAATTTTCTTCTTTTTAGTTCAAATAGAAGTATTTTTAAAGGTTGACAATGAAAAGAGCATGGTAATGAAGAATCCAATTTTAGGAACATAAATGAAAATTATATAATTGGAGAATCCTGATAAAATTGTATGGTATTAAAATACAAATTAAGCAGTCAAATTTCCTTATTATGAAATGAACAATATTGCGTAAAACTGAAATAGACACTTTCCTGTCAGCAGGCAATCAGTAGTACAGTTACATCACAAATGCTTGTGGTGATGATTATTTTGTTCTTTTAAAACTAAGATATCTCCTCAGACATTCATTAAAAAAATAGAATGATCTCAAAGGCAATTTGTTAAAAATTAAATACTTTTGATGTATAATGTGTATCTTCTTCACGCCCATATCCCCGAAGAGGTAGGCAGAGGCACAACCAGGGCACCCACTACCAGCCGAAGACATAAGTCCCACAATGTGACAGGTGGCAAGCCTATCGCCAACCGGGCACATTTCCAATCCCGAGCAACATATTTTCATTAGAAAATTGGAAATATCCAATTTTCTTTTTGTTGGCCGACCCAGGATTAGAACCTAGGACCTCATGCAGTCAAGTCCAACACCCGGACCGCTAGACCACAGAGGCGATCGATGTATAATGTGTTTCTTCGTATATTGATTAATACGATGTATAAAAAATACATTAACATATGTTTTTTTTACGCTATAAATTACCATAAAAGGGTTAAAGTGAGTCAATCTACTGCTGACATTTTATTTAAATTATTTATAATAATTCTGCATCGATCTTTTTAAGCTATTTTTAAGTTAGCATCTTGTAAAGAAAGAGAAAAAACACATTTGTGCAGTCAGATTGCTTTATATGCGACTTTTCTACAGATGTTTAATCCATTACTCGGAAAACGTTGATTAAAAACGTCACAAGTTAACGTGTCCGGAATAATCGGGCATGTCTTAATATATACCATATCTTTTGTTTTTGTTTAATTAGAACAAGAAAGCGTACATCCAAGCTAAATTTAGTTAGTGCTCAGCAATGGTAGAATTATTACCCTTGTGTGGTCTTTGGCCTTTGATAAGTGTGTGCAGTTTCAATTTAATCAGACCTTTTAACATAGGACCTAAGACGTTAATAAAAGCGTCCTAAAAACAAAATTATAAACATATTTTTTTTATTTTTTAGTTTTCATGGTGAAGTCTAAAATTTTTGACCGAAACAATAGCTGCTGGGCGCAGCGTATTTACGACTTTATAATCAAGAAAATCTACCGAGAAGATATAAATGTTTAGTTTGTTTGTTTTCAAGGGGTCTCTCTATCCAAAAGGGTATACAGAAACCAGATCCACAAAATATTGTCTTTACAGAACATTTTTCGAAACTTTATTGACTTTAAGAAAATAAACTGAACCTTACTGATTTTACTGACTGTTTTTCACCTCTGAAAATGTTGATTAGCCATCTTTTGAATTTAAAGATTAATTAGTAGCAGTAGATAGATAATAGATTTCACTTTGTGCTTGGAAAAAAAATTGTAACAATGCCTATTTTATAGGATATCACTGAACTTGTTCTGGCTATATATGATCAACGACAAGGCTCAAGTTCAATTCCAGACACAAGCAGGCATTCGTGTAATGAACACATTTCTCTGTATTTCTGGATTCGAGGGTTTATTAAATTTATTTCTTTTAACTTCAACACCCTTAAAAAGTATATAACTTCCTTAAGTTGGGATTACATGAATTTGTGTAATAGGTTAAAAAATATTTATTTGTTCATTAAATAGTAGCGGCCCGCCCCGGCTTCGCACGGTTATGCAATATACATATAAACCTTTCTCTTCAATCACTTTATTTGAAAAAAGCCGCATCAGAATCCGTTGCGTAGTTTTAAACTTAAGCGTACAAAGGGACATAGGGACAGGGGAAGCGACTTTGTTTTATACTATGTAGTGATTCTATAAGCATGTTTAAATTTTTGTATTAAAATTGCTCATTTTTATGTTATTGTTAAAACAACTAAGTATAATAAGATTATTTCCAATACGCCAACATCATCTCAATAGGAATATATCGATATGAGATAACTTGCAAACACATGACCTGGTTATAAGGTCGAGTAAGGCTAAAGAACTCACGGGGGGGTTTTCACCCGCGCCTGCCGCATTTGCGGGCCCGCGGCTTGAGTAGAATGTAGATTTGTATGCAAAAAGTTAGAGCACCTTTCCAAACGCGCTTTACACCCGCAGCGCCCGCGGTTGTTTGCGGTTCACACGCCGGCCCGTAGAATTGTGCAAGTTAGTGAGCGGAATTTGTGCGGTCACGCGGTACGCACAAATTCCTGGTATTCGTGAGACCATTTGAAACAATACCACAGTTCCACGACCGCGGCGGTAACGCTTGAAAACCGCTCCGTGAGTTCTTAGCCTAAGACTGTTCGCTCTCGCAACATTATTATAGTAAGCATAGTATGTAGATATAACATATAAGCACATCTCATATACAGTCAAACCTGGGTAAGTGAGAACTGGATAAGTGAGAGTAATAGCCAGGACCCGTCATATTAAGCTCCCAAAACCTCTATCAGCGAGAAACAGAAACCTCTGTGAGAGAGACGATTTTCCCACATGGACCTCAGTAAGTGAGAGTGCTACTTATCTAGACCTGTCGAGCTTTATTTATTTATATTATTCAGAAGGAATATATGACAAAACAAATTACAAATTTAACACATGCTATATTATGACTCATTCTTAGCTTTCGTGAAACTTTCCACCTTTGTTTTGTATTGTTTTCTCGTCAATATTGTACCTATTCTATTTCGTGGAACTAAATAACATTGTCATTTTATCACATTCTTTTCGAATGGACACGTGTGCTTGTGTATTGTCCTGTAAGTCGGATTTACTCAGTTTATAATAATTATTTACTATATTCATACTTGATGTGACCTTTATAAGCGAGAAACACAACCCATGTACCTGCATTAGCGAGAAACTCGGGTTAGTGAGAAACCTCTATAAGCGAGAATGAGATTGTGCTCCCTTGAACTCTCGCTTATCCAGGTTTAACTGTATTATATTTTTAATGATTAGCGTGTGAGTATTCTTACCGCTGGGATCCAGTCCCGGTCCCACAGATGGCGGACGGTATCCTTTTGAAGAGAGCGCAGTGCGTCAGTGTAGAGCTCTTCGCACTGCGCCGCCACTTTCGCCACCATACTCTCCTTCATCTCATCTGTTACAAAATATACATCACAATTCAAATAATTCACAAATATTTGGAATTAATGCCTTAAGAAATTCATGGCAGTTAAGAAGTATTTTAATGAGTAATTAATTAGTATGAACATTAGTTATTACAATTATGTCTTAAGTGTTTGCATAAAGAATAGGTTCTTGAACTGTATACTATGTATCTATTCTATATTTCTTTTAAGCATACAATATTTATTCTGTGTTGTGTTTTTTTTAATTTACTTTTAGTACTACTTTCTTTTAATTTAAAATTAATTGTTTTTTTTAAAAAAAAATTGTTTAAAATTTTGTTGTTAAAAAAATACTTTCAAAATGGAATATTCAAACTAAACACAACAACAAGAGGTTTTACAAAATCACATCTTAAAAATATAACACATATTACAAATAATTTATTTGCAGAAAAGCAGCAAAAAAAACTAACATTGATTACAACAAAAATATCTACATATGCAAAAATTAAGTATTTTCCTCGATTTTTCTGGGATTCCATCAACATCCATTGCCACCAAGTCTGGATATTCCTCTTTCACCTCGAAAGTATGTACGCAAAAAAGATTTTTTTGAAATCAGTTCAAGAATGATGGAGAAATCGATTAACATTCATATAGAAAATATGCAGGAGTAGAACATACATCATACTTCTTTCTTCAAAGTTGTTTGAATAATATTTCAATCACTTACTTGAAATAAAAGATTTTAGCCTCCCCTGAAACCTGATAAATTATCATGAGAAATATTAGCTTATTTCGGCCTCTAGGTCATAGTCAATGCACCCAATATTATCTCCAAGAAAAAGAAACTCTCATTTGTATTTATGAAGTGTTTTTTTGCAAACAAAAATATCTGAATAAAAATGTTATGTCCCGACTGAGATTAGGTGCATACTATACATACCTCGAATACATTTGTAGGTGATAACCTCCTGTGCCTGGGCCAGCATCAGCTGCGACAAAACTGACAGTGTCTCAGGGTTTAGGTCTGGCGTTGTTTCTTGGTGCACCGCCATCATAACATTTGCTTTCAAATATGCAAAGATGCCAGCAGATTGCTGAGGACATAACAATAACATTCACTATTATATTTTTTTCACAACATATTAATAACCCCTACTGTCTAGGAGGCCGGCATCGGACTTCCCGGTTTCAAGTTGGGCCATGAAAACAAATAGACAAAGTATATCTCCCATTTTCTAATTAAATATAATATTGTCCTATCACATTGTGGGACTTAGTGTCTTTGCCTATGTCTTTGAGGATATGGGCGTGAAGATACTTAGATTATTATAAGGCCAAATTAGACCACAGTGGCAAATAATAGGAACTAGAAAGCAGTGAAGAGAGCAGGTGGCCTATATTAAGAGAGTTATAATTATCCTTATTTTAAAACATTTCAACTTTAATTTCAAGATTGTCTTCTAAGTAAACAAAAGATAATTCACTAATAAAGTATAATACAAAAACAATAGCCAGATCTTAACTAAATCTATATGAGATCAACTGGAAAATATTTGATTTTCAACAATAGGGAATTAGCTTTTTAATTTATAACTATTTAATTAATAGTTTGTGCATTCAGTACAATACAATATAATTACATGGTACAATGATAGTTAAAATAATTTTATTAATTTGACTAAATAAATATTGCATATCATAGGTTAGAATATACTGGTTTCCTAAAAAATATGTAACAGCTTTGTGAATCTTCTAATCATGCAATAAAATGTTTCTTTTTTCTTTTCTAATGTTATGAAAGAAAACTTTTAGGAAACTAAGAAATCTGACAAAAAGATAAAGTTATAAGATACTTTGAACTCAATTTTATGGTAAAAATATACAAGCATTATATATTTACGGCTACAAGTCTTAATAAGCTAAGGATTATATGCCATGTTATGTTATATTAACCACGTATTGATGCAAAATATGTATGGTAAAACAGGCCTCTAGTATAAAACTGAATAAACTAAATTCAATAACTCATTTTACGAGACACGGCTCATAATATTATTTTTGCTTGGTTTCAATCTATGTTTGTTTTGGAATTATGAAATTTTTGAAGTGAAACTTCTTTAGAATCGTAGTAATTTCAAAACGGGTGCAACAAAAAAAGACAGGTAAGAGACAAAAATATATATTCATCTCATTCTTTTGTCGATTTCCTGAAGTTTCACTTCTATTGTGTGTGAATCACACACACCTATTTTATTTAGGTTTAATCAATTTATAGAAATTATTGTACCTGAAGTAGTTTAGCAGCTAACTTGAGTGAATCTTCAGTGTCTAAGGGTTGTTGAGCAGCTACACTACTCTGCATAGCAGCCATGTTGAACATAATACACACACGCTCATACGCTAGGGAGCTGATAGCTGCAGATTATAATCCTTAATCAACCTTTATTCCAGAAATTCGTTTTAATTCTACAAAGTCATAACATCACAAACCAAAAGAGATCATGATTCTCCAACAATGCAACTTGGTAGGTCAAAAATGAATATTTGTAAGAATGGTCTGAATTAAAAGACAAACATCATGGTAAAATTTAACCAAAAGCACTACAAAATCTATCATTATTTTAATTACAAATAATTTGGAGATTTAACACTGCCCAAATAAGTACAGGCAAAAAGTATTCTTTGTACTGAGATTACTTACTGAGACTCATCCGACCTCCGAATAAGGACCCCTTGTCAAAGGCATCTTTCCACTTGAATGGGATTTGAACTTCTTGCGGTGGAATTTTGCTCTCCAGAGATACCAATTGGTCATAATAACTGCAGGCAATAATATTTGTTTGTAGTGAAGCTTACAAATCGCTACTATTAATAGACTACATATTATAATCATACAATAGTAATTGGTTAGAACTTGATAAAAAAAAAACGCAAAATAAACAAAGTACTTAGCAATTAATACGAAATAAAATTGTTTTTGGTTAATATTTAAATGTCTGATAGTATTTTTAAGAGGCTATAAACTTGAACAAGGAAGCGTATCGCAGGACAAACCCGTGAGTACAGTAAAGTGTGAGTCACACAATGTTTAATACCTGTAAATAACATCTAGCGAGGTCTTCTCGAACACTTTCCATATAGCATTTGTTCTAAGTCTACTGAACTCATTGATTGCGTCGCTGTAGTCTTCATTGTTTTCCCCGGAGCCGTATATTGACTGTATCAAATTCTTTAAAGGTTTTACAATATCAACGTCTGCTGATTTTTTAAACGGTACGGACAACAATTCAGCCATTTCTGCGAATGACTTTGTTATTTGTTCATGTTCACTTTTTTGAACTATAGTGACAAACAACTGACAGACCTGACAGCTGACAATTATGGGACAAGCAGCATTTCCACCTTGGTCATCTTTCACTAGATCTAGTGAGTTTTGTTAAATGACGATTAATATTCCGTGAAAGCAAATCACAAAAAAATGTTTGATGATTTTTAGTGATATTTAATGAACATCTAAAAAGTAAAGAAATTCGCCTTGGAAATTTTATTCATTTTGTTATGTTTAGTCAAGTCAAGTCTGAGAATTTCTAAGTTTGTGTCATATTTACATGTGTGTGTAGTATATAAGTGTGGTAACGATTAAGTTGAAGAGTTTTCAAAACAGACCAAGGACTGTAATCTCTTTCTTTCTTCCTTTGCATTAATACAACAATTCACAAGTATAGATTTTATGTGCCACGTCACGAAGCATTGATTTAATTGAAATAATATTAGCATTAAGAGCAATATTATGAAGTAAGTAGCAACATAATAAATATTGGTGCCGATTCGCTTGGTACAAACTAGTCTAAACTAACCTAAAATTAGATTTAGAGTTGTCAAATCACGTTTGGTATTGGTGCC
>NJDD01003388.1:174677-194623 GCA_002245505.1 Calephelis nemesis | reverse complement strand
CTAACACACATAAAAATGTCCCAAGCCAACAATTACATTATTCTACGCAATACTATTAAATAAGTTTTTCGCTTTTACCGTCGCACAGAAGGTGCGACAGAAATTTTAAAGTTGGCACTTAAAATATCCTGAATAAAACGTTAAGTATTGCTAGCATAAATGTATGTTTACACACTTAGTCCGATTAACTCATTTACTATTTTACCAACCGGCCAGTTATGGGATATAACTAAACCAATGCTGAAGGAATCAAAAAGTTATATTACCCTTCTAATAAAACTGTTTTTTTTTTCTCTGCTATAGGAAAAATGTTATCGTTAATGTTACAAATAAGGAGTTATTGCTCTGCCACAAAAACGTACTATAGGTAGTAGGTTAAGCAACAAAATGTTCAAATTAGGACGACAATTATTTCTAATCTGTGTCAGATTCTGGTAAAGTAAGGCAGGGAAGCCGTAATACATTACACCCTCAGGTTCACTAGATGCTAATTCAATCAAGAAATAGGCCTAGTATTTGTGTATCTATCTGTGACGATTTAATAATTAGGATTTTCTCGAGTTATTTTTGTACAAATTTAATCAAAATTTTTAATCGCTTCTGTGGTCTGGCGCTCCGGCGTCGGACTTGACTTCTTGAGCTCCCGGTTTCGATCCTCGGTCGGGCACCAAAAAAAAATTAAAATATACGTTTTCAATTTTCGTTTAAAAATAACGCTGCCAGGGATTTGACATGTGTCCGGTCGACGATAGGCTTGCCACCTATCACATTGTGGGACTCAGTGAATTGGGTAGTCGTGGGTGCCTTGATTGTGCCTACCTCTTCGGGCCGTGAAGATACTGTACTGTAATTTTGCACACAAGAATTAACGATTACAAAGGAATTAAAAGCTTCAATGTTACTCGTAGTATGGCGTAGGGCTCTAACCATGTTATGAGAAATTTTAAACATTATTGATTTCTCTTAATGTTTTTCATAAAAACTTTTTTTGCTTGTTTTTGAAACATATCCTCATCATCATCACACTTCCTTTTGCCATTTATTATTTTTCTCAAGTTGTCACAATATTTGTGTATGAAAAACTTTATACATATGTTAATTATATAATTTATTAATTCTTCTTTATGGAAACAACACGTTAAAAATGTATTAAAATCAATGTGAATTAATATTATAGTTTTAATGTATTCTTTAATATTATTGATGTTTAGTTGAGTTTTTAAAATGTCATGATTTATATCTTGTATAAAAGAAATTAACGAAATTAACGCTTCGCTAGGGTGGCAAAGCCAATGTCTTCCTGCAAACTCCCTATACCTAATAAATTCTATTTCTTTATTATTACACAAATCACTATTACATACAGTACAGTACAGTACAGACTTAAAAATATTTCGCTTTGCTTGTCTGAGAAAATATCCAGACACATACTGCAATGGTGCCATTATTTTTGGATCCATTTTATCCTCAATTGGTACTAAATGGATGTCTGGTATACACGAGATGTTGCAAGAAGTCATTTCTTTGCAATCATCAGTGATGATGAGTGTATGTAGAACTTCGCAAATGTCATTTTCACAATTGGCACCTGGGGAATGTGCACTGGACATATTATTAATTAGTAATGTCGTAAAAGCACTTTCAAATTTCTCAGGTGTTGGATTTGTGTTACGGCACCCATGAGACCTAATTGCTCCAAAAAAATTTTCTATAGGGTCCTGGTTTAGGTGCCGCAACCATAAAGATGTAATGTTATACTTATTTTCTAATTTTTTTAACAGAACCTGTATTCCATCCAGTGTCCATTCCCAATTATTTAATGATGGCACATGCTCAACTTTTCCGTTTGTTTTATGAACAAAATTCATATTTTTTAACTTTATCTTTGCTTCATCCCAAAACTTCCAATGGAGAGAAGTTGGTGTCACATTACCAAGGAGGGGTTTGCCATATTTGCTCTTCTTTCCATAGCTCCCATTTAAGGAATCGAAAAGATCATCAAAAAATAGAAGTATGTCGGCTGTCTCCTTGCATTCTGGTGGCAAAATACCTTTATCTGAAAAACAAAAATTACAGTATCATAATCACAATTTACAAATGTAATAAAATAATTTTAAAAAATTGAGTTTTGATGCCATCTTGAAATAAAACAGTTGTAGTTTTTTTTTGTAATTATTGAACTTAGTGTCTATTATGAGTAAAATGAGTTAAGTTGTGTGGTTTTAGTTCAATTTTGTTTAGTGTGCCTAGTGTGAGTTTAGTATAGAGTTATTGTCAGCGCCTCTAGCGGTTTAAGCGTAACAGACAGACAGACAGAGTTACTTTCGCATTTATAATATTAGCAGGGAAGTAGGGATTTTTTAACCAATTTTGCTACTATGTATATCATAATTTCTTTGTGTGTTTTTCGTTAATGATAAACTGATGTAGGTGGTTCATTGTTATGGACTTATGGTAAAAATTACTGTTAAATATTTTTCCTACGCAAATTGTGCCACCCCCGTTCACCCTCATAGGGGTTGATTTTCAAAAAACGCTTAGACATGTATCTCATAATTTGTATTGCAGAGCATTATTTCAGTGTCACGCAAAATATTTCAATAGAATTAAATTTCGCATACAAACTTAGATACCCCCTTTAACCCCCAATGGGAGTGAATTTCGAAAAATCCTGAAATACGTGTTTCATCATTTGTACTAAAAAGCATTAATTCAAAGTTTCATGCAGAAATGTGCAATAAAAATATTTTTCTCATACATACTTTGCCACCCCTTTTAACCCATTTAGGGGTTGAATTTCCAAAAAAACAATATGCCCATGTCCTTCTCATGAATGCAAACTATCTACATACCAAATTTTAGGAAAATCGGTAGGGTGGTTTGTAGACCTTTTTAAGGTAAACAATACTTAGTACATTATTTTGATCTATCTCGTAGAGTTCAGCTAGCGTTTGCAATACAAGCGCAAAAAAACATGTTTATTTACGACTTCGCATTAGAAATCTTGAAATTATCAGTGGTTCTCTATTATATGAAGCATGTTATTATACATATAAACCTTCCTCTTGAATCACTCTACCTATTGAAAAAAGCCGCATCAAAATCCGTTGCGTAGTTTTAAAGATATAAGCATACATACATACAGACAGACGCAGAAAGTGACTTTGCTTTATACTATGTATAGAAGAAAAAATAAAAGTACTTTCAGTATCAAGAACATTAATTTAACAAACTCACGTAAAAGTTAATTACCTGCAAGGTATCCCATTGTTCTCCCAACAGTTTGACTGAAAACTTGAGTTGCATATTTTACCTTCATTTTTTTTATCTTATTGATATTGACGTGGTTTTCCGTTAATTTGGGTATGAGCCGCACACCTTTATAGCCAGGGTTTTCAACCAATAAAGCTTCTAAATGGCTCCATTTAGCGACGTGGGTGTGACCATCTATATTTTTATACTTCAAATTTTTTGATAGCAAATTGTTTCTTAAACACTTTATAAGGTGTGGGGGGTCGTACAGCGGGACAATCTCTTGATCATTTATAATTATTAAATTATGTCGGTATTCACGACCCAGTATAAAACAGTTTCGTTTCGTTTCTTCAATCAACATTTTTATAGCAGTTCTGTTAGTGCTACCTTGATCGCATATTGTAGCTGCTACTATAAATCCAACTTTCTGGAGTTCAGCAACTATTAATTTTATTTGTTGTGCTAATTCAGGTCCTTTAGTAGCTGACATTGAGAAAGTATATGCAATTGGCTGTTTATAATTATGGACTAGGCCGCGAATCATGAAGACCTGGGCGTGATCGGCGAAATCAGTTTTTATTTCCATTCCGTTTGTAACAAACCCCACTACTTTATCTTTTCTTTCATTGTAAGCTACATCTACTTTAAGCGACATCTCGTCGAATAATAGAACACAAATGTTTTCATTGATTTTCATTTTTTCATTTAGCTTTTCCAGTTGCTTAAAAAGATTCTTGTTTATACCCGGCTGAATATTTGCGGAACTTATCAACTTAATTAATGTTTGTGGTGACGGTAGTACCAAAATTTTTCTCATAAATCTATAAGCTTTTGGACTTTGTTTGAATAAAGTCAATGCCAAAATTTTTTCATCGAGCTTAAATCGTCGACCCTTATTTTTTTTTTATATTCCCTGCACTGCACCATCGTCAAAAGTTTTGCAGAGCTAGGTAATTTTTCTATAATTTTTAAATAACTAGGATTTAAAGCCACTTTTTTAGCCATTTTAATTGATACTGTTTGCTTTCTTATTTTGCATTTATATTTACTAAGCTGTCTTTTCAATGCATTAAGCTTTAAATATAACTTCTTTTCTGTGTCGTTCATCGCCATGAATTTTGTAGATTTAACTTGGGATTTTCTTACATTAATACATAATCCTGAAAATGACAAACATGCAAATGAAAATATGTCATTTATATAACACTACTTTTACATAATTTTAAATTTCTTAAAAACTAGTGTACTTCCCAACGGAAAATAAAAAAATATTACTACGAAAGGAAATCTATCAATCCACAAGATCTGTAGTACTTGCTATTTTTCGTCTAAATACAAAATGTGTCAAATTATGATTAAATGCTTCTCAATAACCAATATACACTCTGAATAAATTTATCCACAATACATTTGATGTTAAATACCATCAGGTATTATCAGGGCTTTGAAAATTAAGATAAATCATTTTAACATTATTTAGTTGCAAAGCCCTGATAATAAAATTCGAAACTGGTTGTCTTAAGCATAACATAAAGTGCTATATAAAATGTGTACTGAAAAATTATTGGTATTATCTAGAAAATATGTAGGTATGCATTAGTATTCCAATAATTGCTGACAATGCAAAGTATGATTTCTGGTCAATTTATATTTCGTTGAACTGTTGTGACTATTTTAGTAGATCAATACTGTAATAAAATAGAAAATATTAAGAGCATATTACAATTAAGAAAGCATTATATTACATTCTGAAAATTTCACTTCACTATAGACTATCTGTCTGCATTTCACAGGGCTGGATCTCTTAAGCCTTTATAAGTTGTTTTGTAATTTTTAGTTCGACACAACATTACAGTATTACATATATAACCAAAAACAAAAAAATCCAACAGAACAGTGTTCAGCTTTTTTCCATTAGAATTCTTAATTGAAACCGATAATATAAGCATTTAATCTACTTTGAGACTTATGTTTGTTGGAATCCATTCACATCACAACAGAGCGATGTTATGGTATAACTTTGGTGATTGGAGATAGTAAAGGAGAATGACATTGTCTACTTTCATATTAATATCTAAATCTAAATGGGTCTTCATGAGGGAGTTTAATAAATATCACACTACTACGGCGTAGCTACTAGTACTAAAATAAATACCGAAAATAACTTAGAAGTACTTAGATGTTTTGCATATCACAGAAATGTTAGTTCTTATTGAGCGTTGAATCTGAGCTTCGTCAAATCTCCAAAATGAACAAAATCAATTACCTCTAGCTGTGGTTGGCAATGGTTCTTCCAAGTTCTGTATTTCCCTCAATGGACTCTTTTGTAATGACATAGATGCTGAAAATTTGAAATAAATAGCACATGAACAAAAAAATTGCTATTGTGATTGAAAACAAAACATTGCAATTTTGACTACACATAGTTACAAATAAATTTTTTTGAATAATTTTAAATATATTTTCTTACAATATTTTAAGTGTTGAATGAAATCATAAAATAATATTTATCTTAATTTTACCCACTTGTCATAGTTCTTGGACTTTAAGTTTGAAAATTAGTTTATGATGTGTTTTTTTGAGTCTGCCTGTGACATTATAGCTCTCAAATAATTGAATAATTTTACTGTGTTTTGGGTTTGGTATAGATCCAGTAACAACCCCTGCTATTTATTTTTTCAATATTTTCAATGTACAGAATTGACCCTTCTACAGATTTATTAGATGTATATAGATTTTTAATATGATACATTTTTTAATTTATTAAAAGGTTAAGGTTTTTGTGTAAAAGGTTAAGGTGGAAGTTAATTTATAAAACATATACATTGTGCCATAAAAGAATGGCTTAGAAGACTACTGACTCTCTGTGGACACACGCACATCTGGATTATTTTTGTTTGTTATATGTACACAATGACCATCTCGTTGGTTGAGTGGCTAGCGTACACGCCTAACTACATCGACCAACCGCGATGCTCGGGTTCTATTCCTGATGGGGGCAGGCATTTGTGTGATGAACATTTAAATGTCTGCATGTCTGGGTGTTTATTAAAATGATTCTGGTATTAAAGTATTTCTATGTATTAGTATTGTTGACTAACCCTAACACAAGCAAAAACTTGCTTACTTTAGGGTTAGATTCAATTTGTGTGACTTGTCCAAGGAGTAAATATTTAAAATTTATATAGTATAATATTTATCACACACATATAAATACCATATATCATGTTATACAAAAATTTGCTTTTCCATAATAAACAATAAAATTATCATATTATTTTGTTAAAAGATTGCAGTTTTGAAACATTTAAAAATTTCAACTACAGAAAAAAATTACCTTTGCTTGTGGTTGGTAAGGGTTCTTCCAAATTTTGTATTTCCCTCAAAGGGCTTCTTTGTAAAGTAGTACACAAGGATGCTGGAAATTTTAAATAGAAATAAATTACAAAAGAAGAAAGAAAGTAGAATTCATATGCGAGTTTTGCTGCATACTGCAAACTCGCTGCTACTGCAAACTTATACAAAAATTTGCTTTTCCATAATAAACAACAAAATTATCATATTATTTTGTTGAAAGATTGCAGTTTTGAAACATTTAAAAATTTCAACTACAGAAAAAAATTACCTTTGCTTGTGGTTGGTAAGGGTTCTTCCAAATTTTGTATTTCCCTCAAAGGGCTTCTTTGTAAAGTAGTACACAAGGATGCTGGAAATTTTAAATAGAAATAAATTACAAAAGAAGAAAGAAAGTAGAATAATCAATCAATATTCATATGCGAGTTTTGCTGCATACTGCAAACTCGCTGCAAAAGGGTTGTATCTTTGGACTGCATTGGCTTAGAAACTTGATTTTTTCACAGTTCCAAATGACAGTAGACTTGAGTATTTGGTATAAATTTCAGCTTGATACCACTAAAGAGAAGGGGTCTCGACAGACAGACCAATGGACAACATGGACACAAAGTAGTTTTGATGACATTCTTGTCTGTGCTTAATTAACAAGGACTTCATAGAAAGCAACTTTAAAATTATTTTTTTCACATAATATTTGCAGCATTACTGGACCTTATATCAAATAAGTTTTTTTGTAACATTAATATATCTCCAGTTAAAGTCTTACCTGGCATATTGAGAGTAGGTACAGCAATGTTACTTATCCGATTATTGCGACACAAATACATTGATTGAAAATGGGCGTGACAAACACGTCGATATTTGAAAATAAAATCAAAAGTTAAATTCAACAAATCTCCACCAATAGAATCAAACCAGATCTTAAAACGCTCTGGGTCTTTGTCTGGGTCTGGAAAGCGATGCAGAGTCAGACGAGATTCTGAAATAAAACAAAACATGTATTTTAATAATTATAATTGTACCTGTTTTATTTTTTAAACACTTGAATATTATATTTTTATTTATTTGTTCTAAGTATAGCTATAGTTAATTATTTTTTTTGTACACGATGCCTTCCATTTTATTTTCACAGCTTCATTTTTTTTGGGTTAAACTCATATACAGAAGCATATAATTTGCTTACATTAGGGTTAGATTCAATTTGTGTAACTTGTCCAGAGATATTTATTTTATGTTTTGCAATAAGGAATGTAGATATTTAATATTAGGAACATATTTTAGCAAAGTTCTGAGTTTGTTTAATGCTACCTTGATGCAGTGTGAGTTTAATGCTAATGTTGCAAATGTTTAGTACAGATTATCAATGTACTATGATATATGACATAGAATGTGGATGGATGTAGGTACCCAGTGAGGCCTAGGTTGACATTCCATGATCAGATCACTCGGATAATTTCTGGGGGTGGTGTCATGAGTCTCCAAAACTGACATGTTTGTATGAAAAGGGCAATGAATGTAAAGGAAGCCAGACAGGTTTGTCAGGATTGTGAGGTCTGGCACTCGATACTCTCTGCCTACCACATCAGGGACTTGGCATGAAGATATGTATGTATGTAGATTATCACAAATACTGTCTGTCTTGTCTGTGACTATATGTACAAGGTTGTAGGAGTCCAGATATATTAACTTTACTGCCAACTAGTGGTTATTTACTTTGGTTAATTATTTTTTCAATGCAGTATAACTTATTGGTTACTGTTACTATCAGAAATATAGTTTTCAGATATGTGAAGGTATTATTTTAGAAGCATCATTAAAGCAAAAATATAGTATAATGTATGAAGTTACAAAATAATGTTTATAGACATGTCATAGTTTGTAAATATAGTTGCTAAACTTTAGATAAGCACAAACTGACTTTGACGAAACACATGATTTAGGAACATTTCAGAAAATACTTGCAATTTAATGAACACCCAGACCCTGATACGCAGACATCTAAATGTTCATAGGGAACATAAATGCCTGTCCCAGTCAGGAATCTAACCCGAGCCTCGCGGTTGGTCAGTGGTCACTCTGCGAACGAGGCGGTCAATATACGAATTAGAAAGTATATACCAGTATTTTACCTCTCAAATGTACACATCGAGGAACACAACACTTTTTATCGGACATGCTTCACACCAACTAAATTAGCAAAATCCTAAAAAGAACGAGTCCTGTCTCTATTCAGTTTTAACACATAAACTGTACTTTAATTGGAGGAACAGAACCTTGTTCAGTTCAACGATATGGAGTCCTGTCTCACTTCAGTTACAGCACAATCTCAACAGCACTAAACTCAGTAAACCGGAGGAGTGTTGGCTCAACTCAACGGAATTACTAAAATACTGAAATCTTAGACAAAAATTGAGAAATTACAGGAAAATATTTTCGAACACAACTTAACGGCCGGTTGAAATTTTTTCTTGTGACAGTTGTCATTTGACAGGTTTGTCATTATGATTTTTATTAATTTAGCATAGGCTAAGATTTTTGACCATACTGCCTTATCAAACAAGTGAATACATACTTCTTTTCTTGTTGGTCATTTAATTTGTACAGTGTAAATTTATTTATTAAGTAAACAGCGTCACGACTGTGATATTCAGTGTTTCCGATAATGAATTTGACCTAGAAAAAGATACAGTAATAGCAAAATAACAAATGTTTGTACATGTCTTATCTTGGGAATGGGTGTAATCCTTAAAAAATCCAAGGGGAACTTGGACCGTTCTTGCCAAAAGTATCATTTTGATTGATTAATGCTCATAACAAGAGATGGATAGCAAATAAGAACGCAGTATTGAATTCCGTGTTGACATTGAGTAAATTAGGTAGTCAATTTTGGTACCATTTTTGTACAATTTTGTTTAGTTAAAGTGCACAAGTGGAGGCGAACATGAAGAATTTGGTGTGTAGGTACTGTATATTCTTAACGCCAATATTTTATGAAATCGCATGACAACACTTGAATAATGGCAGTTGCTTATGGCCTTGCAAACATTTAGAAAAAAAAACAATTTGTGTTTATGTGCCATCTGTGTTTTAAAGTAGAAATTAAATTGAGGTCCATACCAACACCTACTGCCATTCTTATAAAATTAAGGTGCCTGTTTATAATAACTCGTAACTCAGTGATTAGTGATACGGTTTTCCAATGGCATTACACTCGCACTTAAAACGAGTAACTGCATGTTACGGTTTACTCACTAACGCGAAAGTTACGTTTAATGAATTTTGACGTTGCCATTACACTCGGCCTATTCTGTTTTGTGAGTTCTTAGTTTTGATTTTCAGCTCCATGATTAATTGTGTATTCTTAGTTCCTTTTATGCTTTCTTGACGCACCCTGTGTTATGAAGATATATTTCAACGGTTTGTGTGCGATGTGCTTTGTAATCTTTGTTAATTCGTTTGCTTATCAGCTTGTCAAATTCTTTTAGTTCGTTCTTCATTGCCCTCGATGTCGGAATTGTCTCATATGTTTCTTTTCTTCTGATTAGTGCCGTAAAACATAGTAACTTTGCCCATAAATTTCCAACAAACGTGCTTAATTAATGATATTTTGGAAAATACTAATAAATTAACGATTTTTTCGGTGTCATATAATACTATATACCTACTCTAACTCTCGATACACAAAACTAAAAATAGCATAAAAAAACATATTTATTTGTGAAAATAACAATCATAGGTGTTGGGCAAAAAATCTCATGCATTTGGTGACTTTGCCCACACTACAGAACTCTGTTACTATAAACTTTATCACCATTTTAAAAAAGACTGAATTTAAATACTGAGCAATGCAATAATGTATTAAATTATGCGCCAAAATACTCTCTTTCTTTTACCCTTAATAATGAGTGGGCAAAGTCAAAAAGCCCTCTAGTACATTTTTCGTACAAAATTTCGATTGTTCAAGGGTTGTCACCATTGACAATGTTTAACTACCAATTGTTGCCCGCGTTGTTAATGGTCCCACAGGGACATTTTTTACGAAATAAAAACTATTCTTTGTGTTGTTCCTAATTACCCCCTATGTGCGTGCCCAATTTCATGAAAATTAATCCAGCGGTTGAGTGACAAACAAACATACAAACTTTCGCATTTATAATAGTAATATGAACGTGATTAAATCAATTTAAAAGGTACCTACCTATTTAGTAAAATTTAAATGTGGGATGATGTGTGTATGGATAGATAAACTGAAAATGGAAATAATGTAACATATTTTTTACTTAATAGGCTTTATTTGTAAAGGTTTCAAAAACTAAAAAGTTTGTACCTATTTATGTCTTTGTTTTTATGCGAAAATAACAAATGAAACTAAAATTTGTAATGAGTTTTACTAAAAAATTAATTAGATATATATATAATTATATTGCATAGTTAAAATTGAGAAGACTTATCGTTATTTTAGGTATTCAATGGTTTTGATGTAAATACATATTTCTTTGAAGAAACTAAAACAATCAACAAAAGCTTTAAAAAATCAGTCGGGATTATAAAAAAGAGGGCATAACTTTGTATTTATCAACTTAATTAAATGTAAATCAAATCTGAACCCTCATTTTTATACTCGGTTAAAATGTGTACCTAGGATGACAACCCTAATGAAAAAGAAACATTGGGCAATGTTGTCAACGATGTTTAAAAAATATCCTTGTGACTTTGCCCACCGCTATATTTTATGATTTAATGACGCATTTAGCGAAGAAAACTAGTCTATATCATTCATTTGTAATGTAATAACAAATGTATAAAAATTACCTACCTGTGATAACTCCAAGTAACACTTCTCGACAAAGTTTTTCTAACAGTTTTTGCCCGCAAAAAAACACCCTAATTTCTTCATCGTCTGACAGATAAACAAAGTAAGATCTGGGGGGTTAGAATGAACCACCGTCGTCTTGAAACGAACGTTCGTTTCGGGCCGCTTATAAATGTCAAACTCAAAAAGCGTAGAACGTTCGTGCCAAACAAAACGTGACGTCGGCGATAGACGTTAGACGTCTGACAATTGACAAATAAAAATTTGATATTGACGTGTTTTAAGTCGTGTCGTCATAGACAAAATTTTGTTTTTCCATACAAATTCGGTCATTACCCTTCGTTTACACGATATCGCTTCAAGTTATGATTGTTCTAGCTTTATAAAAAACGATAACGTTTTGAAACGAAACGCATCGTCCAAGCGAAACGACGCGATCGCGCCGAGACGAAAGTGCACATTCTAACCCACCTGTGACAGTACGTCCCATAGTGTTGCCAGAAATATAATATTTTTTTAACTATACACAAAATGTGCTTACTAACTATGGATAAATTTGGTATGTTTTAAGATTTTAAAAAAATACACAACTGGGCAAAGTAAAATGTCGAGGGCAAAGTTGCCATGTTTTACGGTGCTTTTTAAAAAAAAAAGTTTCCACGGTCGACCAGATTTTTTGACCCGCGGTTCAGTGATTCAAAGTCGATCTGCAATTCTTTTTCGTTCTTTAATTGCGATTTGGAACACTCGACGTTACTATCGTCAAGTATGGAGAGTCTTACGAATCTTCAAGTATTGAAAGCGGCGCCTCTAGTAGTTGTCCTACGAAACTTTAGAGTTAAAATACCATAGTTCTCTTTTCATAACAGTGATCAAAGACTACAATACTCTAACAGTGATATCATGATCTTTGGTCACTGTAGGCCGCATCGGGTTATGTGCGCGGGGTACCTCGCGGAAATCCGCCGCGGAAAAATCCGCGCCGATGCGCCCCGACACAATGGGCGTTGCTCCATAAAAAATGTATGTAAGCGATCTAGGCGGATTATTGCGCTTCGATGCGCCCCGTCCCGGCCCGTCCAAATGGGCGCTAAGCTACCCTATGAGTCTAGCTCCTCTGCAGTTTCTATTTCCGTCTCCGAAGCTACCAGTAATGGTTTTGTTTGATTTAGGATGACCAATTTTGGTGATAAAGTCACCGATAATCTTACATATATATAAAAATCTTGTGTCACGATGTATGTTGCCGACTCCAAAACTACTAAACCGATTTCAATCAAATTTATCATGCACCCGTATTTTGGTCTAACTTAAAAGATAGGATAGTTATCATCTCAATTATTCACTTATGTCGTGAATGTAAACGAATAAAATGTATTAATTAAGTAATTGTTTCTTTCCTGGTTAGTTTTATGAAGTTCTCATAGATGGCGGTGTACGTCAATTCATCGATAAAATAAAAATAATTTACCCTATAATTACTGAGCCACAGCAACGCGTGGCTGGGCCAGCTACTTATTATTATATTGCGAGCCGTATAGCTTTGTCAACAGTATATAAATTATTAAACACACGTCAATTGGTAGCTGCTGTTGAACATGCTGTTGAACACTAACTAACTTTACATTAGGTGTAACTATTCTATCTTCATCCCACAAAATGAAAACAAAAATAATGAAACATTTTACACATAATACCAAATTAGTCAGGACATGAATAAACATCTAGAACTTTTTCTATCAACGCTAAACGCGTTTTGTCTCCTTCTGTTACTTCAGTTGAAACAAGATAGCGGTAACCTAAAAATAGTTTAGTAAGTGCGCTACAGAATTACCACTATTGTCTATGATATTATTATACTCTATTTTTTTACAAATGAGTGCAAAAAATTGTTTTGCATTGCCATTGGTTCAAGTAATCAACGTAAAAGTCGTTTCAACCAATCAGAACGCTTTGTGCTCATTGTCAAAATAAAGACGCGTTCTGATTAGTTGAATTAAACTTGGTAGTTTTTGTTATAATAAACAGACATTGGTTATTAATTAAATACACTATAATTACTATTAAAATATTTTTATTATTCTTTGGTAAACAAACCTTTATGATAAAACTGCTAGGTACTAATCTAACAATAGTGAGATGCGATTACATATCGATAATCAATATGTTTCTAGGTTCTTAGGCAGTATTTAAGTGAAATTGCAAGTAGGTAGGTAGGTATAGCAATATTTTTATCAGGAGTCAGTCTTCATAACTGTATTATAGTATACTATACAGTTAATAAAAAAATAAACAGTCTAAACCTGGTACCGATTGATTATTTTACCTAAATATGGGTAATGAATGAGGGAAAGCCAGAAAATTCTGCAAGTATCATGAGATTTGACACTCGATACTCTCTGCTTACCTCGTAAGGGACTTGGCGGAAAATGTGTGTAGGTATGTATTTTACCTAACCATCAGCAGACCTACAAAAATGTATTTTTTTATCTTTTAAACATAATCAACATTTTTTGAGTCAAGAAACACTAATATTTTGCAAAGATTGAAGTTACACTTAATATTAATTTAATAGCTACAAGTATTTCGACAACATTTCTAGAAGTTGTATTCGTCTCCTGCTCCGTAAGTGTACTTTTCTGGCAGCACATAGTCGGCAGGATCGTGGCCGTAAGCTTCGACGCCGCCATTGCCGTCGTTGGCGCCCTCTCTGAAAATATTTATAAATTGTTAGGAATGGGTATCACCAAAAAATAAAAAATATGTAAAGATTTTATCAGCATACAACAGCAATGTGTATGCAGCAGCAAGGTGCTTACGTTTACATGTAATAGTTGCTACTGTTACATGTTCGTATAGGAAAAATTAAAATGATGTTTTTCCTAGTTTCCTCGCAGTTTTCCCTTTTTCTTATCTTTTAAACCTTCCCTTGGATAATTAATTCAACACTAAAAGTAGGCAAATCACTTTAGCCGTTCTCGAGTTTTAGTGAGACTAACGAACAACAAATGATTAAAATTTTTATATATGTATAAGATAAACGTAAAATTCAAAATAATTTATAACTCGTAAAAAATCATCCCTATTAAAGCTAAGAACTGTCTCAATCATGGCAAGTTTTCAAACGAAAAAAACGCATCGTAAAAACAGTCTTAGCTTACGAGCTATGACGCCACAGACAAACAGACACACACAGCTCTTTTTCCGTCGCAGCTAAAAAAAAACAGCACTGAATGTGTCAAATGCCTTAATTTTCATTTGCACTTCACTTTTGATAGTATGGTATGGTCCCGACATTCGTTTGATGCCCAGTCCCGATAAAATACAAAATGTCCTGACAAAACCGAAATTTTAAATAATATCAAATATATGTGTCTCAAATCCAATGCCAAGTCTAAGACAGCATAAAAATATAAACATCTATAATAATAAAACTTTTTTTCTTTTTGGAGTCAGTTAAAAATGTAGCTAATTATTGTAATTCCCAGTTTCCAATACTAGGTAATTAAAAAAGAGGACTATTCTTTTTTTGTCCCAACCATGATCTGAAAATCCCGACATTTCGAAATTTTTCAGTTTTTCTATCTGGCTAAACCTCTATATCGATCTTTTAAATTTAATGATATTTTAAATGAAAAATAACTTACTTTAGGGCTTCATGGTCATGAGGATAGTCAGACTTCTCTTTTTTCCTGGGTCGTTCTTCTTCGACTTCTTCTCTTTCTTCTACATCGTGATGTCTTGGAGCTGCGAAGGATAGGGAACAAAGAAAACAAGTGAAGTTAGTATTTTGATAAATTTTTTATTTTAGAATTTAAAAACTTAAATTTAAGTTCGTTATAAACAAGTCTAAATATAAAAAAAGTATGTAATGTTGGTATGTTAATCCCATAATACCGTATAAAAAACAACAAGTGAACAAGCTCTTTGAAATTCAACAAAAAGTATTGGGATACGAAATTGTTGGATTTTATTTACCTTACAAGAACAATTTTAAACTGGGGAGTCAATGGTTGTAGCTTCTATAATTTATTAGATAGGACATTTCTTAAGTTTTTAAACTATTTGCGAAACCCTAATCTTTTCTATTCATCTTCATTTGTTAATAACTTTTGCATTTTTTGAAGTGGAAAAAATATTTTATTAACTACATTTATTTAGATATTATTCCGGTTCTAATAAGGGGCTTTCTTTTCGAGGGACGGGAACATTAGCCGTCTTATTAATAAACATGGACTAACGAAGAAGTAAAATTAAGTTGATATTGTAGTCTGTATCACATTGTAATAAAGATTATAATACCAGGTTGAACCTCAGTGTACTTTACGCTATGTTTATTAATAAGACGGTAGAAGTTAGAATGAATAAAACATCCCTAAAACACGATTTTTAAAGATATACCTACCTACTTTTTTGTTTATGCCTTAAGAAGAAAACTTAATCATTTTTGAGTTTTAATTGTTTCGTCGTATCAAGGCTCTCGACAAAATGTGTTTTTTAAATGTTTATGCATTTCATTTATTTTATTTTATTTTATTTTATTATTTTTATTTAATTATTTTCATTTTTTTATTATTACAAAATGATATTGACTAAAGTATTTATAACTTCACGGTTTTTACAACTTCATCGGACTACTAGGGCGACCAGCAGGGTATTCAGTATCTTTTTGGTGATGATCACTGCGTAAAGTGTACATCAAATAGCTGTTTTACAAAGTGTACATCAAATGACGTGTTTTACCATTGCTTTCTCTATTGTATTTCTGTTGGTCACATGAGATAGCAAATATAATACACGTCATTTGACAGCCATGTGATTAACCCAGGGATCATCACTAAAAAGTTACTGAGTAGCCCCGTAGAGTGCTCAGGTCTACTATTGTTTCGTACGACGTGGCAAAACGCATTAACTAAGAATTCAGCAGCCTATTTTTTTTAAAGTAACAATTTAAGAACTCGTTTAGCAAATTTAATAGGTCTCCTAATACGTCTTAGTTCACCTTTCTTCTCATGTTGATGGCTGTGTGCACCGTCGTGGTCCTCGTCGTCCAGTCCATACGAGTCCTGCTTCTCGAACTCAAAGTTGTCTCCGGCTTTCTTGTGGAAAGAGTCGAAGTGCT
This sequence comes from Calephelis nemesis, assembly GCA_002245505.1. Taxonomy (NCBI): domain Eukaryota; kingdom Metazoa; phylum Arthropoda; class Insecta; order Lepidoptera; family Riodinidae; genus Calephelis; species Calephelis nemesis. The sequence goes on along the minus strand of NJDD01003388.1, from coordinate 178,079 downwards.
GGTACCCCTTTTTACCGCCACCAGACTTCTTGCGCGAGTAACCCACCTCGCCGTCGCCTTCATTCTCGTATGATTTGTGGTAGTTCTCCGGCTAAGTAAATAACGTATTTGGTACATTATGGATGTTACACAAGTGGTATAAAGCTTGTAACCTGGCATAAATCATTGGCACCACCACTGCCAGCACCTAGACAGTTATAATACATACGTAAGCAGCTCTGACGGGGCGGAGGTAGGAGCCGACGGCCGCGTTGTCGTCCACCACATCCAGGTCCTGAAGCACCGGCAGCGTGTGCGCTGCCACCAGCTGCAGCAACCCAACTACTAGCAGTTTTAATGTCATTTCCACACTCACTGCGAAAGTATAATAGAAAAAACCTAGTATATTTATATAAGTAAAAATCATTTACTCTGTCTGAAACTTTTTTACAGTATCGGAACTTTCGGTGGTAAGAAACCAATGTCGCTTATAGACATTAGAGTTGTAAATGTTGTATTGCCAACCCAAGGTTTTATTGGTAAAACATTTTTAGCGGCTACCTTATCTGCCAAATCAGAACACGATAACGGTGCACGCTGACGTTCTGGATGCAAAATAGGCAACTAGTTCTGGAACTGCACACTCTAGTACGACAGATGCGATCTTGCTTAAATATTCCAGTAGCCGGGTAATGGAGTTGTCACTTTTCTACAATCCTACTATGTGGTAGGTACAAGGTAATATTAAGTGGCAATAAAGAATTTGGGAAAAATTTAGTTTCTTTTTTCTATTATTCTTGCAATTTTCGAAATTTTTCCTCTGCTTAAGACCGGTTTTATGTATTTAAACTAAATGTAATTTAAACTTACAATTTCCCTAACACACAGGCCAAAGCATAGTAAAGCACCTGCAACATCTAAACGTCTGTATAGGCCATAGTTAGCTCTTGTTCTCAGTATAGGCATGTGCTTATTCGCTGTATTATTACGTAAAAATATTGTGATTACATTTAGTTCTTAGGTCTTGACGTGACCAAGGGAAATAAGAATACATTTTCTATACCCTTAAGGGTCCATGTATCCTAAAATACGTCAGCAGTATAATGTTTTTTTCATACAAAGCACTTAAGGATCTTAGTTACAAAAATACGCAAGATTAACATTAATATTCTTTATAAGACTAGCGTTTCCAAAACACGATTCATTCCACTTAGCTTGATAGAAAAAAATCAAAAAGTTAACCCTTTTTTGAAAGCAAAATCCAACTTTCTACTTCAATTATGAAAATATCGACCCCAGATTTAACGTAAACATAGATAAGTACTATACCTAAAAGATAAGTGTTTCTGTTGTTATACTTTTTTCAAATTACTTTTATAGTGTTAAAAATAGTGATTTTTCGCTTAAGACATTTACTTTAGAGCATTTACAGCATAGTAATCATGGAACAGGGGAGTGCGGCGACTGGCTCTTCTGGCTGAATAAGTATGGGGCCTTAATAGATAACCCAAATTTGCAATACCCAAGTTAATTATTACAATTTGTTGAATTTGTGTTGAATAGGTGCATAACTAAGTATTAAATTGTCTTAAAAAATAGTAATTAACAAGCTACGGGCCGCGTAGTGCGCAGTTTGCAGTGGGCATTAACAGTTTTTTTTCTATTAGTGCCAGGGCGGTATACACAAAAAAAGGTGCTAAACTCAACCATCAGCATTAAAAACGAATAGTCTAATCAACAACTTACCCAATTGGAACTATTTATTTCTATTTTGACAAAAAATGTCGTATTCCCGTCGCCGCAGTATTGAACTCTGTGATATTTCAACTGTTGTTTATATAACCAACGATTGCGAGCGACCACCGTTTGGTCTTTCACAATGACCAACGCTGAATGCAGCGCTACAAATATTCAGTTGAGTCTTGCAAGAACTGTTTGAGCTTTTTTTGGACATTGCACATGTTTTAATTGGCCTCGCCTCTGTGGTCTAGCGGGTTCAGGTGTTGGACTTGACTGCTGAGGTCCCGGATTCGAATCCCGGGTTGGGCAACAAAAATAAAATTTGGGTTTTCTAATTTTCTAAAAAAAAAGTTGCTTGGGATTGGATATGTGCCCGGTTGGCGATAGGTTTGCCACCTATCACATTGTAGACTTACGGCCAATATTAATAATCAATCCTAATCCAAAACTCGCTGTCCAAGATTGATATTTTGATCCATTTTTATGTTATCCTTTTGCCAATAACATATCTGTGGACTGGATAAATATGGCAATTGGGTATGGGATAGGCCGGCTGACACACAGCTATCTAGATTGCTTGAAATCCATTAGATTGAGATACATTATTAACATTGGCCGTTAGTGTCTTCGGCTAGTTGTGGGTGCCCTGGTTGTGCCTCTGCCTACGTCTTCGGGGATACGGGCTTGAAGATACTAAGTTTTAATTGGAACTTTTCTTTTTAACATTTATTTTATACACCATAGTATTAGAATCGTAGATAAACAGTGGTTCATCATTTGGAAATTAAAGGTATGATAGGTGTGCTAATATGGTTTTCGTGGAGTTATATACTCATGTCTACTAATACTGCCTTACATGGACCTACAAACTACTCATGTTCTTGATCGTTTAAAAGCTATAATATCTACTTACATATTTAATATCAAATCAAAACGTAAAAGCGTGTTTATTTATCTTTCTTCCACGTCGGTAGAGAAATGAATAATTTTGAACTTGAATTTGATTTATGTCCAGTTCCATAATCAACGAAACATAATTCGTAAGTTTAACCATTCAATAGTTTGCTCAAATGTAACGGAGTGTCACTCACATTTTCAAAACATGTTTAAAAGTTAATTGTTGCAATCGTTGTTAGCAATACTACTGATAGTACACAATACAACCATCCGTAATCCAAACGGTCCGTTTCTTAAATATAAGAACCACCCACTTGAAATTGAGAACTTAAATATTGGGTAATTGGTAACTTAACTTAATTAACTTAATAAATCAACAAGCTTACACGACATTTCGGTGAAGATTAGATTAAACAAGCTTTGCGAATGTGGGCAATTGGCAACCAATTCTTTATGCTGAAAGTTTAGCTGAGAAGCTTTAGAAAGCTTTAGAAAGCTGTTTTCCACCGACTTTAAAAGGTGATTTAAGTGGCTTTTGCCTGTCATTAAGATGAAAAACTTTTATTTCCTGCCGGTACGTGACTTTTTTTCTAAGTTTTTTTAAATGGAAAGTTCACTGGCAGTAGAGTACTGTGCAGCAACTCATCCAGGTATAACCTGCACATTCTTACTTATTCCAGTTGTCATAATGACCCACTAATATTTCGTTCCAGCAGTAGGGCAGCCTGTAAACTTACACAACTTGCCTAGCATACCGGCGGCAGGACAGCGACGTAGGTACCCTAC